>OZ036015.1:1787500-1802500 GCA_964035015.1 Corallium rubrum
CCCTCTTTCTTGACTTATCAACTCATGCATTTTAACTGCATCTCATATGCAAACGCTACCACTTAGGAAGCACATATGACTATGAATTTGCAACCTTAGCTCTCCATCTGATCCTCAGTAGCTCAATGGTTAGAGCGTCTAGCTGGTCATTAGAAGGTTGCAGGTTTGAACCCTGTCTGGGGCTCAGAAACATTTTCTGAGCATTTGAATATTAATACTTTTCTGTTTGTTGTACGTTCTATAGGCTTACAAAGATTATCTCAAGCATCACCCCACTGAACAAAGTTTACCTTCGTTTGACCTGACTCCAGATCAACTGTTCTTCGTGGCCTTCGCACAGGTAAGACACAAACTCTCCACTCCACTCCACTCCACCCCACCTCACCCCACCCCACTCCACTTCACTCCACGCCACAGTTCAACTCAGTTCAGTTCAGTTCGGTTCGGTCCGGTTCCGTTCGGTCCGGTTCGGTTCGGTTCGGTTCAGTTCAGCTACTCTCTGCTCTACTCTACTCTACTCTACTCTACTCTACTCTACTCTACTCTACTCTACTCTACTCTACTCTACTCTACTCTACTCTACTCTACTCTACTCTACTCTACTCTACTCTACTCTACTCTACACTACTCCACTCCACTCCACTCCTCTCCTCGACTCTACTCCACTCCACTCCACTCTACTCCAATCTACTTCAATAGGTCTGGTGTTCATCCAGTACGGACAAGAAAGAAAAAGAGACGTTACTCACAGATGAACACAGCCCAGAGAAAGTGAGGTAAAAGACGAAAGCAGAAATTAATACCATTGTATAAATGTTCTTCGTGCTTCGAAAAATAAAAATGTTTTAGCATGACCAAAATGTTTTAGCAACCATTGTCTAATTGTTCTCTCGTTCATAGGGTGTTGGCTGCAGTGCATAATTCACACGAATTCGCTGAAGCTTTTAAATGTCCACAAAACAGTCCCATGAATCCTTTGGAAAAATGCCAAATATGGTGAATTGTAGTGAAATACAAACAACACTAGTAACAGTAAATAACACCGGAAACAACAACAGCAGTGCTCAGTATTAGCAACAACAACGACAGCGACACTTAGTACAATTTATTATCATAGAGACTATAAATATAATGGCAAAGTTACGAGATAACTGTGTTAAAAGTAATATTTAAAACATGAAGGAAGTGTTTTATCAGATTTAAAAAAAATAAAACGTACTGCGAATGTTTCAAATATTTAAACGACCCATTTGGTAAGTTTAATAAAAGTAGCGTGCTGCGTAGGCAGTGTAGAAACAACAATCGAAATATAGCAAGGTTAGATATACTGCCGAAACAGAGAACGTAGGAGTCTAACGTTTCGAGCGAAGGCCCTTCGTCAGAGAGAAACGTAAAGAGTGTAAACAAACAATGAGCTTATGTAAGAAAGACAATCATGTGACCAAAAATAAGTCAATCAGATAAAAATAACTGGGGTAATGCGGGGCAAAATGACCGTATCGTGTCTTTATATGTGATAAAGATACCTCCTGATTTACATAAACTTTAGCTTTGATTTTCTCGGCTTAGACAAGGTTATTTTTCAAACTTACTATGCCAATGAACTTACCAAGTGGTTCGTTTGTGAAGCCGTCCAATAAACTCGCAGTTCGTGTTTTATCAGATATAAAAACACTCGGCTTCGCCTCGTGTCTTTATATCTGATAAAACACTCCTGCTCGTTTATTATACAGTACATAAAATATCGAATTATTGGCGTTGGCTTCATACGTATATTCCGACAACATCTTGCCAGTGCAGTGAGATAGGGAAAAAACTGTAAAACTATTGTTACTTTCAGAAGACCTTGGAGATGAAGCAAAATTAATTTTTATTTTATTTCTTTAAACCACCTGTCTGTTATGACAGGTTTTCTCTGATATGAGACATGATGTAATTTATGGTTTTCTGTAAACAGACGCGTTGTTGTGTGTGTTTACTGATTTAGCTGTTTCGCTATGTGAAACAATACGCCTGCATGGTCAGGCGTTCACTCGGGCTATTGCAAGATCGCAGCTGCGATTACATCGCATGCCGTGCTAAAATGTATAAAAGTCTAAACATCATTGGTCACAGAAAGTAGTCAAAACACAATCTAATTCTCCGACATAAAACATAATTCGCAATACACAAAACACGATTGCCTGTATTTATTTACGTATTTCCACACAGCGTTCATATGTCGAGTCCCTTTGGATGTTAAAGAAAGAACACTTGACTTCAAACAACTTGATCAGGCATCAGGATTCAGGAAAGCGAAGAAAGAAAGCATGAAGATTCGCATTTAGCACGCATCATCAGCCGCGCAAGGCCTGATGGGATGACGTAATGATTTCCATAGACCGAAACCTAGACTCGGTCTACCACAGGTAGCCCGAGTAATAAACAGCTCAGAAGTTGTAATATTTGGCAGACGATTTATAAAGACTTACTTACAGTATAAACTATAAAGAAACATGTAATGATTTCTTTGCCATCAGAAACGGCCAGACGTTCCACTATGTTTACGAAAACAAGCTCGTGGCCACCCGTTCTTGTTTTTGTTTTAGCTGCTGATGTGATGACGGTTTCAGTAGATTTGCATACAGTACAAGCAGACATATAGAGTGAACTTGGACCATTGTTGTCTCTTAGTGTGTACACACGCTCGTACGGTGTTTGTGTACAAATAAATACAGATTCTGGCTCTTCGAATGGCAAGGGAAATGAAACAGGGAGTCCTCGGGGCGCCAGTGGAGAAACGGCCTCTGTTTCGAGCGATGAAGAGTCAGACAGTGGACTTCTGTTTCGAGCGAGCAATGGGACTTACGAACATTGTATTTGTTACCCTATTTTCGAGGTTTACAAAGACCGTAAACATATCAAGTGCCGTAATTTAGGTAGTACAGACCCCACAGATATCCATATACTTGGTTCCATCGGAGAATTTTGTGGCGCTTTCTATCACGTTCCCAAGTATTTTGAGGATATTAAACTTCGTTGTCTAACAGATCGCCATACTTGTAAAGCTGCTTCATTGCCATATGACTTTAGTACACTTGGAACAGTGGTCGCTCTCGTCAAATACGAACTTAATGATGGCACTGACGACATTCTTGTAAAGTATACTAACTGTTTTTTTACAAAGCAACATGCTGAAGACTACTTGTATCGGGACATTTTTGAGGATCTATCTTACAACGATAGACTACGAACGGCTGTTGAGCGAAGGACGCTCAAGAAAATAACTATCTACATTACATTACAACCTTGTCATAAGTCTGTGGAACGAACACCAAAGAAGAGTTGTTGTGATGTGCTACTGAATTTACATGAAAAGTTACCAGATGTAGAAATATGCATTAAACCAACCCACATATTTAAAGCCGACTGGGTGTCAAACCAGGATCCAGAGTCTACTAAGAACGCGAAAGAGGGAATCATAAAATTAACGAAGAGTGGCATCAACATTAGCCGAATGGAAAAGAAGGATTGGGATTACCTTTGGACTATGGTTAATACGAATGATGAAAATAACACAATTCAGGAGTCTTATCAATTATCTGAGAGGAAAAAACTAGATGAAAAAATCCATCGCTTTTTGCAACGCATAAAAGTGGATATCGTTTATGAATCAGAATCACCTGACCCTCATCACCCAAATTGTGGGCTCTCTGAAAGCATGCACTACGTGATGAAATTAGCTGGTGCAAGTGGACACCTTTTTCAAAATGAATCCCAGTTTTGTGCTTTTTACCATGTTTTTGAACAAGATGGACACTCAGCCTCATGCCTATCAAATTCGTGTCCTTATCAGAGAAACAACTGTTCAATAAATGGTGCAATGGTCATTGTGGTGAAGTGTGAAGATGTTAGAGGCAATGTCCTATATGAAGCAATGTACACTGGTTGCAAGAACCTGGAAGTAACGGCCGAAGAGCTTTTTTATATAGATATAAGTTCGGCCATTGGCAAGCTCTTCAATGTTATAGAGCAACAACGAAACAAACCGTCAGTAACAATGTACACAACATGGCTACCTCGACTGAACTTCACACCAATACTTCAATCAAAGTTTATTCCTCTACAAAAGTTGTGTATCAAGACCAGTCATTTGTATAATGAAGATGCTGAAAATTTGAACAACCTTTCCGTAAGATCTGTTATGGAGGACACACATAATAGGTTAACGATAACTGGCATGGCCGACGATGACTGGGCGTATTTGAATCAACTAAGTGGCCTACGTTGTGAATTTGATTGGATAGCTCGTGGTAGGTTAGACACCAACATTAAAGATAAACTGATAAAATTAGAAATTCTAATTCCTCAGAATTAAGATTGTAAGATATGTACGCAGGAAATGCGCAACGAGTCGTTGTTTTTGAACAACAGGCGACGTTTTTTACGATTTCTCACAATTTTTAAAATACTACATAATTTGGACTGCCCTGATCAGTTAAGAGATATTTTTAAATTGAGGCTTAACACGCATGACTGGGACTTGCGAGACAAAACGTTATTAGATCTCCCAAAGGCAAAAAGTGCAATAGGGCAATCCATGTTCAAGTATGCAGCTGCAAAGGATTGAAACTCTTTGCCTTCGGAATTCAGAGAACTTACGTCTATCTCTAGTTTTAAACGTAGTATTTTCATGCACCTATATTAGAAACTGACAATAATACTCACATTTGTAGTTTTTAAATTTCCTATAACTGTTATTTTCCTTAATTTTGTTCGCCTTATATTAATAATTTAGTTATTGTCTATAGTTAACCCTTTAAATATCACGCCTATTAATATCGATCGTCGGCGATCGATGACTTCACACCTGATTTTCAGGCATGGCTTTTTAAAAAAATATTGGCCAATCATATCAGTTCTGTTGTGGGTGTGATGACAGCATATTTTAACGATATATCGCGTGCCTGTATTGAATAGATCAGGAGTTATTAATTTATTAATATTTTAATTATTATTATTATAGTTTAATTATTAATTATTATTATATTTATAATTTTAATATTTTAATTATTATTTTTTATGTTGAACAAGCCCTAGCCTGAACAAGCCCTAGCCTGAACAAGCCCGCGGGTTGCCGCCATCTCAAATTTCTCACGCTTTGAGTCTCGTGTTTGGTCTTTTGATTTATTTTAGTGCTGTGCAAACTCCGGTTTTTCAGCTCCGGCTCCGGCTGCTTTACAGCTCAAATATCCGGCTCCGGCTCCAGCTGCTTTGGTAAGTTGGTTCAACTGGGGATAAGGGTGAAAGCCGCAAAACTGTCAAGCGACTCAAGCAAACGCAATGCGACAACTAGCAATGTCAGGAATGATGAAAACTTTATAGAACCGAATAAAGTTTCACTACTACAAATAATAAAATACAAAGTATAAATTGCCAAGGGTTTTTAAAAATTTTATAATTAAATTTAATGAACGCTAAGGCCTGGTGTTAAGGTGCCTGGTTGCCGTTCAACAGCTCCACTTGCGCTCCCCATGCGCTCACTCACAATATCTGTCAGTGTTGTCAGCAGTGCCCCTTTATGTGGTTTATGAGCTGCATTTCTTGTCATTCTGAATTTCCAGCCGGAGCTGGGAGAACTCCGGCTCCGGTTGACCAAAAAACACCGGAGCTCCGGCAGAGCTCAGGCCCCAATTTATTTCCTTTGAATATGCCCCCCCTAAACGTTTGAAAACGTATTCTGATGTCGAAGACGTGTTAAATGACGTCTTTGATAGTGAGTTTGAAGTTTCAAGGCGAAATATCGTCCGAGGAGGAGGATATGTTACACGATGGCTTTGATCCTACGCTTGACGCAAGAAACTCAGCGAGGTAAGTTCCGCTTCTACTCGTTTGTTTCTTGATATTTTGAAGCGTTGTTGTCAATTTATAAAGCTTTTATTTACATATCGGTTTCTTGTCTAGAGTAAAATTTCAAACAAAACATTCTTTTACAAATGGTAAAGTGCGTGAATCTGTGCTCAATCAGGCTTATCTATTTTTTACTCTTGCTCATCCCTTTTAGTTTTTACACCCCTCCCTTTTTGCTCATCGACGGTGAGAATAGCAAATGTTTTTCGCATCTCATTACTGATTTGTTACAGTTATTCTTATGATTGGCTTATTTTTGGTCACATGATTGCTTTCTTACATAAGCTCATTGTTTGTTTACACTCTACGTTTCTCTCTGACGAAGGGCCTTCGCTCGGAACGTTAGACTCCTACGTTCTCTGTTTCGGCAGTATATCTAACCTTAATAGACCCGCAATACTTATCTGAGGATCTACAGAAGTTACAAAAGCGAGCCCTTCGTATTATATACCCAGGATTATCGTATCCGGAAGCACTAATAGAAGCTGGTATAGGCAAGTTTCAGGGTGTTGTGCGCGCATCATTTTTCAAAAAAACTGGCAAGCTCCTCTCAAAGTAAACGTATACTATTTAAAATAAACAAAGTATAGATACAGTTTCTGGTTATTTAACACTGTTATTCTGCTGTTGTTGGCTCGCTAGCAAGTCTGTTTGCCATTACTTATTTTGTAGAGAGCCCGTCAATTCCTTTCCAAAACGATGCGCGCGCAACACCCTGAAACTCGCCTATTGACACATGATAAACTGTTTAATGACGTTGTAAATGACCCCGGCCATAAACTACACGGATTGTTACCAAACAAGAATCAGTCTGATCTTAATTTGAGGAGAAAGAACACTTTTAACGTTCCTACTTGTAGAACTAGTAGATTTCAAAATTAACACATAATTTTATGACGCATTCCAGGTAAATTTTAAGATTGTAAATATATTTTAGAAATACTATTATACTTTAACTTCTTTATTAATATTATATGTAACATTTTGAGTTAAACATAATTCAGCCATAGGGAGCACGGGTGGCGTATGCTGTTAGGGCGCTGCCTCTCACCAATAGTTGGGACTTATGTGAGTAGAGTTTAGTTGGTCTCTCCTGTGCTCCGAGGGTTTTTCACCGGGTTCTCCGGTTTTCCTGTCTACACATAGGAGTTTGGTGTGAATTGGGACGAAAGTTCTGTTCCTCTCTCCTGCCACACGTTAAGTGGAAATTTAAAATTCAAATTCAGCCGGTTTTAAGGCAGCAAGTTTTTAACTAATAAAACTATCTATCTATCTTACTCTATTTCGATTGTTGTTGTTTCAACACTGCCAAGAACACAGGTCATCTAAACGATCACTATTAATACGTTAGAGTAATAAATGCATCCAGAGAATTTCAATTCAATTTTATTTGCACACATATACAGTTTCAAAGAAAAATACAAACATGAATGATGAATACAAAGGAAAATATAAGGAAAACAAGATATATGATTATTGAGATATTAATAAATGTGCTATAGGACGGTTAAAGTGGTTAAGGCTTTCTCGAGTTGACATCATGCAGACTTCAGTATTTTACGATCAGTGGCGTAACGGAGGAAGGCAGGACCCTTAGGCATATTTGGTGTGGGGGCCCTGTTGTCATGATTTGACTGACATGGTTTGAAAGCTGTATTACTTGATACATGTTTTTAGATGAAGAGAAGATTTATTACTTATATAGTCTTCTCACTTTATAATATATATATATATATATATATATATATATATATATATATATATATATATATATATATATATATATATATATATATATATATATAGTTAAAAGCTTCTAGGACAGCGTCGGCCACGGTTGAAATCCAAATATTACCAGGGTTAAGTCACGTTGGCCTGAAAAACAGAGAAAAATCTTCTCGACGTTTCGAGCGAAGGCCCTTCGTCAGGAGAAATTAGTAAACAACTCACATGTAGTCACGCGTATTTATAGCAGAGCTACAATGGGAATCACGTGAACACATGTAAGCCAATAAAAACAAAGTAAACAAATAAATTAATATGTAATTTTAGCCTGTGTGCAGGTGCTGACCCAATTTGTGGGTCAGGTACCTGCAAATAGGCAAAGAAACAGGTTATAAATTACTATTTAAATCATCAGAAAAAGGTTAAGGAAAAGGTGTGGAATATGGTGGTGTGAGCTAAATGAAAGAGAATCGCTCATTGAGGCCGTGAGGGTGAATGGTACCAAGTTTGTAAATGAGACGCATTTCTTGTTTACGACGAGTATCGTTACAACCTGTAATGGGCTGAATGGCACAGATTTTCATGTTGGAAAATGAGTGGTTGGCACTGTTGAAGTGCCTGGCAACAGGTTTGTTTGGCACATTGTATTTGACATCACGAAGGTGTTCAACAAACCTGTCACCTAAACGTCTTCCAGTTTCTCCGATGTAAAGCATGGGACATTTACTGCAAGAGATACAGTAAATGAGGTTGGAGGAAGTGCAAGTGAAACTGTGGGTTATGTTGAACCTACATTTTGGAGCCGAAATTGAAATTGAGGAGTCTAAGTATTTACAGGTGTTGCACCTACCACGACAGCAAGAGCTGGTGCCAACATGTGATACCAAGGCTTGCTGCAGTGAGCTGTGAACAACGTTTTCCCGGATGTTTTTGCTATGCCGAAAAGATACTAGGGGTTTCTCAGAGAAAATGGAAGATGTTTCTGCGTTCATTTTTAATGAGGTCGAAATTGCGGCTAATGATGTCCCTTACTTTGAAATTGAAGGGATGAAAAGTGAGAACTAGAGGTACTTTTTCATTAGAAATGGTAGCCAAAGGTTCGCTTAAGGTGTCTGAACGGGAAATGTTGGAGACCTTGTGTAAGGCAGTGTCTAAGAGGTGGGAAGGATAACCGCGATTAACAAAAAAGTTTCTCATTTCCAAACATTTGGCATTGAAATCATCATCTTCACTGCAGAGGCGGCGAAGACGAAGAAATTGAGAGAAAGGAATGGAAGTTTTGGTGTGTTTAGGATGATGAGAGGAGAAGAGGAGGTAGCTATGAGAGTCAGTGGTCTTGTAAAAGACAGAAGTGCTCAGCTTATTACCATTAATGGAGATGAGAATATCTAAGAACGACACACTAGTCTCACTGATCTCCCATGTGAACTGGAGTGCTGGGTGGAAGTCATTAACATAGTTAATGAAGCAAACCAGGTCAGCGCGCGAACATGATGCAGTGCCTAAGCAATCATCAATGAACCGACCATAGTAGTCAGGTAGGAAACCAGTGTATTGTTCAAAGATTTGTTTTTCCACATAACCAACAAATAAGTTGGCATAGTTAGGGCGCATTTTGGTACCCATGGCTACACCACTAACTTGTTGGTAATGCTCACCATCAAATGAAAAATTGTTGAGGGTGAGCACTAACTCGGCCAGGCGTAACAAAGTAGTGGTCGATGGCTCCCGAGTTGTGCGTTGATCAAAGAAATATTTAAGTGCTTGTAGACCATCGTGATGGGGGATGACAGTGTAGAGTGATTTGACATCCATGGTGAAGATGAAATGATGTGAACCCTGAAAACTAATGTGGTCACAAATTTTCAGAGCATGTTTGGTGTCCTTGATGTAAGAAGGTAAATTCTTAACCAAGGGTGCCATGATGTGGTCAAGGTAGGATGAAATGGCTTGGGTAGGGCAACCACAAGCAGACACTATAGGTCTACCTGGGTTGTTGGGTTTGTGAATTTTGGGAAGGAAGTACATGACAGGTGTGCGTGGAGTGGTGGTTAGGAGATTGCTTGCTGTATCAGGCAATTCCCCAGTGGTGATGAGGTTGTTGATGGTGGATCGAATGGTGGTGTTGTGTTGGGATGTCAAATCACCATCAACTCTGCTGTAAAAAGCAGTGTCGTTTAGTTGCCTTTGAGCCTCTTCGCGGTACAAATCAGCTCTCCAGACAACCAAAGCACCACCGATTCTCTTTCATTTAACTCACTCCACCACCATATTCCACACCTTTTCCTTAACCTTTTTCTGATGATTTAAATAGTAAATTATAACCTGTTTCTTTGCCTATTTGCAGGTATCTGACCCACAAATTGGGTCAGCACCTGCACACAGGCTAAAATTACATATTAATTTATTTGTTTACTTTGTTTTTATTGGCTTACATGTGTTCACGTGATTCCCATTGTAGCTCTGCTATAAATACGCGTGACCACATGTGAGTTGTTTACTAATTTCTCCTGACGAAGGGCCTTCGCTCGAAACGTCGAGAAGATTTTTCTCTGTTTTTCAGGCCAACGTGACTTAACCCTGGTAATATTTATATTTATATATATATATATATATATATATATATATATATATATATATATATATATATATATATATATATATATATATATATATATATATATATATATACATACATAACTACAGACGGTACCATTTTTTTCCGGGTTTTTATATATATATATATATATATATATATATATATATATATATATATCAAGAAACCAAATTAAACTTTCATTTTGTATTCATCAATTGAAAGGTTACCCAAGCTGCCATCCTCGATGGAGTCATGGAGGCCAAAGTCACGGGGGCCCTTAGTTCTCGCCCTAACCCTACCTAATGAGCGTTACGCCACTGTTTACAATCTTAATTCTGAGGAATTAGAATTTTTAAGTCTATCAGTTTATCTCTAATGTCGGTGTCGAACCTACGACGATCAAATTCACAACGTAGGTCACTTAGTTGATTCAAATACGCCCAGTCATCGTCCGCCATGCCAGTTATCGTTAACCTATTATTTGTGTCCTCCATGAAAGATTTTACGGAAAGGTTGTTCAAATTTTCAGCATCTTCATTATACAAATGGCTGGTCTTGATACACAACTTTTGTAAAGGAATAAACTTTGATTGAAGTATTGGTGTGAAGTTCAGTCGAGGTAGCCATGTTGTGTACATTGTTACTGACGGTTTGTTTTGTTGTTGTTGTTGTTGTTGTTGTTGTTGTTGTTGTTGTTGTTGTTGTTGTTGTTGTTGTTGTTGTTGTTGTTGTTGTTGTTGTTGTTGTTGTTGTTGTTGTTGTTGTTGTTGTTGTTGTTGTTGTTGTTGTTGTTGTTGTTGTTGTTGTTGTTGTTGTTGTTGTTGTTGTTGTTGTTGCTGTTGCTGCTGCTGCTGCTGCTGCTGCTGCTGCTGTTGTTGTTGTTGTTGTTGTTGTTGTTGTTGTTGTTGTTGTTGTTGTTGTTGTTGTTGTTGTTGTTGTTGTTGTTGTTGTTGTTGTTGTTGTTGTTGTTGCTCTATAACTTTGAAGAGCTTGCCAATGCGCGACGTTATATCTATATAAAAAAGCTCTTCAGCCGTTACTTCCAGGTCCTTGCAACCAGTGTACATTGCTTCATACAGGACATTGCCTTCATCATCTTCACACTTCACCACAATGATCATCGCATCATTTATTGAATAGTTGTTTCTTTGATAAGGACACGAATTTGAAAGGCATGAGGCTGAGTGTTGGTCTTGTTCAAAAACATGGTAAAAAGCACAAAACTGGGATTCATTTTGAAAAAGGTGTCCACTTGCACCAGCTAATTTCGTCACGCAGTGCTTGCTTTCAGAGAGCCCACAGTTTGGGTGATAAGGGCCAGGTGATTCTGATTCATAAACGATACCCACGTTTATGCCATGCAAAAAGCAATGGATTTTCTCATCTAGTTTTCTCCTCTCACATAATTGATAAGACTCCTGAATTGTGTTATTTTCATCATTCGTATTAACCATAGTCCAAAGGTAATCCCAATCCCCCTCTTCCATTCTGCTAATGTTGATGCCACTCTTCGTTAATTTTATGATTCCCTCTTTCGCATTCTTGTTGTCGGCTCTATATATGTGGGTTGGCTTAATGCATATTTCTACATCTGGTAACTTTTCATGTAACTTCAGTAGCACATCACAACAACTCTTATTTGGTGTATGTTCCACAGACTTGTGACAAGGTTGTAATGTAATGTAGATAGTTATTTTCTTGAGCGTCCCTCCCTGAACAGCCGTTCGTAGTCTATCGTTGTTAGATAGATCCTCAAAAATGTCTCGATACAAGTAGTCTTCAGCGTGTTGCTTTGTACAATAACAGTTAGTATACTTCACAACAATGTCGTCAGTGCCATCTTCTTCGCCATCATTAAGTTCGTATCTGACGAGAGCGACCACTGTTCTAGGTATACTAAAGTCATATCGCAATGAAGCAACTTTACAAGTATGGCGATCAGTTAGACAACGGCGTTGAATATCCTTAAAACACTGGGGAACGTGATAGAAAGCGCCACAAAAGTCTCCGATGGAACCAGATATTTTGGAATCTGTGGGGTCTGTACTATCTAAATTAAGGCACTTGATATGTTTACGGTCTTTGTAAACCTCGAAAATAGGGTCACAAGTACAATGTTCGTAAGTCCCATTGCTCGCTCGAAACAGAAGTCCACTGTCTGACTTTCCATCGCTTGAAACAGAGGCTGTTTCTTCACAGGCGCCCTGAGGATTCTCTGTTTCATTACCCTCGCCATTCGAAGAGCCAGAATCTGTACTCATTTCCACACAAATACTGTACGAGCGTGTGTACAGACTAAAAAACAACAATGGTCCAACTACAGTCTATATATATGTCTGCTTGTACTGTATGCAAATCTAAACCGTTATAAAAACAATATTCGGGTGGCCACGAGGGGGCGAAACGACCGCAATTCCCTAAATTTCGGCCAATCATTTACACGATTAATACTCCACACTACAGTGTTGGCAAATTTTTTCTTCACTTTTAAATCCACTAACGCAAAATGAATTTTCACTTTTTGATTCCTTCGACGCCGTTTCTAGTATTCAAAACATACCAGAACATTTATTTGCAGAAGGCTACCGATTTGTTTCTTTTGATGTTGAATCATTATTTACTAAATAATGTTCCGCTTTCTAGAACTGTTAATATTATCTTAGATCGTATTTATAATAACAATGAAATCGATACCACTTTGGCCAAACGCACCTCAAAAAAAAGTAATTTTAGATTGCTGCAATAAAACCACCTTTTCATTTGACAACCAGTTATATGAACAAATTGATGGTGTTTCAATGGGATCTTCACTTGGTCCAGTCTTGACGAACATCATTCTAACAGAATTTGAGCGGACCGTTGTTTCTGATTTCGTTGCGGTACCATAAAATTTTATAAACGTTATGTAGATGATACACTCCTCATTAATCCTTCTAACATTCCGGCAGTTTTAACTTTGTTTAAAAAATTTGATAAGAATTTAAGATTTACTGTAGACACGTTTCCTGAAGGAATTATTCATTTTCTCGATATTAAAATTTCAATAGACGGCACTGACGTTCATCGTAAAGATACGCACACCGGCCAGTATACACATTTTTCTAGTTTTGAACCATTTACACGTAAAACTACTTGGATAAAATCACTTTTTCACTGCGCGTTTAAGATTTGTAGCACTAAAAAACTTTTCGACAATCAAATCAAAACTCTTAAATCTTTTATGTCCTGGAATGGTTATCCAAATGGCGTCAAAAACTTTTTGGTTAATCAATTAAAACGTAAATATACCGCTCCTTCTGCTGCAGCTCCTACTCAAAAACCACTCGATGATGATAAATTACCAAAAATTTGGATCCGTATTCCCTATCTTGGTAGACGGGGTGAAAATCTTGTCAAATCTTGTATCTCGAAAATTCGGCGTTATCTTAAATATCCGGCCAAGTTTATAATTATTTACAACACTAAAAAAGTCTCTTATTTTACTTCTAATAAAGACAAAATTCCAGATTTGTCGCGCAATAAAGTTGTCTATCAAATTACTTGTCCGCGCTGCAATAAAACATATTATAGGAAAGACTGGTCGCTGCCTTCAAAAACGTCTTTCAGAATACGCTACTACACACAACACCAGTGCCGTTGCTCAACACTTTCTAGAATGTGAACATGCACAATTCATTGCCGACCTCCACCACCAATACGACCGACTTAACAATTTTCCCTTCTCTTTTAATCTGACTACCACCATGAAAAACTTAATTTTTAACAATTACAAAATTCCTTACTCAAATAATTTATTTAACACTAATCAACTATTAATAATGGAAGCATTGCAAATTAAGTTTAATAAACCCGAGCTAAACTCGGGCCTGAAGGCTAGCAAAGAACTGTCACTTTTTGCCTAACCTGATAAGCAATTAGAGCTTCAGTTCTGTAAATAGTGTTAGGTTTTCTGGCGTATATGTAAATAGCTAGTGTTAGGTCTTCTCTCGTGTAATTACGGTTAGGTTTTCTTCTCCTTTGTTGCCGATGATGTTATCGATCTTTTGACTTGTATATAAGACCTGGCATGTTTTTGTATTTTCACTTGTCTGATGATGACTTTGAAATAAAGTCGAAATATTACAATTTTCAACATAGTTCTTCTTGTTTGACTCATATCTTGAGTTTACAGGATGGCATTATTCTTGGGAATATGTTTTATTCATTACTAGTAACAATCATGACACATTCGATTACTGGTTTTCTGCGAAAATGACGTCAGTCTAATTAACACAAGTCGATAAATACAGACTTGCTCCGGGCTCTGATTGGTTGCTCCGAAACAATGAAATCTTTACATGGCCACGATATGATGGGTCTGGCCGTGGTCTCACTGACTCACTGATGTCTTCGTGCAATGTCTTCAGATCGACAGTTACAAAACCTTTCTGAGGATATTAAAATGTTCCTTCCATAGTTGTGGTTAAAAGCAAATGGTGAGAGTTTAGCTGGTATTCGAAAATATATAGATGTAAATATTCTACAACTAAGTAGTCGAATAATACTGGAGAATGTTCTGTTAAATACAGACTTATGGTAAGTTTACCATAATATGAATAAGAATCTCACCGTTTTGCTGTTGTCCATTCTAAAAACAATCAAAATAATCCCAAAAATAGTATACCATATGTATACTTACTAACTTATTAATAAGATCATAAGGTCCAGCGTTGAGCGAGATCGTTTGTTTACAAGTGCGGATCCATCATACTGTGGCCGTGGAAAGATTTCATTGTTTCGGAGCAACC
>OZ036015.1:1807500-1922500 GCA_964035015.1 Corallium rubrum
GACGAACATGAAATATGGTCAGCGGTTAAAAGATGAAGCTTATTAATTAGTAAAATGTAACAATATGTAGCAATATGTAACAATTTTTTTATGCAACAATATGTACTAATATGTAATAATATGCAACAATATGTAACAATGTGTAATATTAATAATATGTAACAATATGTAATAATATGTGACTATATGTAATAATATGTAACAATATGTAACAATATGTAACAATATGTAATAATATGTAACAATATAATGTATATCAATATGTAACAATATTTATCAAAATGTATCAATATGTATCAATATGTAACATTATGTAACAAAATGTATTAAAATGTAACAAACTGTAACAGTATGTAACAATATGTATCAAATTGTAACAGTATGTAACAAATTGTGAAATGTAACAATATATATCAATTTGCATCAATATGTAACAAAATGTATCAATATGTAACAAAATGTAACATTATGTAACAAAATGAATTCAAATGTAACAAACTGTAACAGTATGTAACAATATGTATCAAATTGTAACAATATGTAACAAATTGTGAAATGTAACAATATGTATCAAAATGTATCAATTTGCATCAATATGTAACAAAATGTAACAAAGCAGCGTTCTTTTTTTATCAACTCACTAAATAGGTCAATAAACTACGAAATTTAAGCGAATGTGAATGAAATAAATATATACATATAATATAAAATGTGCTAACTTTTTACGAAACACTAGGACCCAGGTCCTAGCACAAAACACTTCACGATCTGACCAGATCCTACTACCATATTTGGACACAAAGATCAAAAGATATTTTCCTTCGACTTCACGAGGCGTTGGACAACATCGGATTGTATTTGTATTTTTCAGACGATTTTCAATCGCGATCTCTGTTCGGATTGCTTGATTTAACCTCCCAGTTTGGCTCGAGAAAGATTCTGAAAGATCGATCCTTTTATCGTCCTTCGTTGAATGCAAATTTGACAAGAGTAAATCTGCCCCTGCTTAATTCAATTCATTGTTTTTGGCGGTGGAATGTAAAAGCGGGGGATTTTATAAAAGATCTTCATCGACAAAAGGAAGCCAAATGGAAATAGATCGCTCTGGCACACCACAGTAAGTCAACTAGAAAACTAAAGCCAAATCAAGCTAAATTCCTGTAGGAGAATCGATCGGTTTCATAAAAGTTTGGAGGCAATTTCACACAATAATAATTTACTATAACCACCAGTATGGTTGTATATAATTTATATAGTTATCATAATTAGATTTTTAACGGTTTTTTGCCATCTAAAAGATGTTCTAGCTTGCTCGCTAGGACAATCAATTGATATTGGCCCACTGCAAACTTAACTTCGACGTTTGAAGAAAGATATATAAGCCGTTTTTTAGTGTAGGTGTTTAATATTTAAATAAGTTATTGAATATAAATCAGTTCATATTTGATATCGAGAGTTTATTATATTAATAATATCCAAGATCAGAGTTTATGTGAAGCTGGGGTTTTCATGTAAAGCTGATAGTATGGATTTAGTCCATGATTATTCTCGAAATCAAGAAAGCCAAATTCAGAAAAATGTTTCATTATGAATTTTGACCAGTACATTGATTATAAAGTGTCAGGGTTGAAAATGAATATTTTGGATTTAGATATTTTTGTGGACTGACAGACATTGCCCATCAAAGGCTCACTCAGGAATTCTTTTAATTAATAAGCTTGCTGTATTCAAAAAAAGAATCGCACAGTTACTGTGGATGTCACACTAGGCTGTAAGACCTTATGCTAGATTGCAGGTTACACTACATTTTAAGACGTTATGCTACATTATAACATGTTATTAAATGTTATACAACATCATGCTATGTTGTAAGACGTTAGGCTACATTATAAGATGTTAAGCAACATTATAACACATTATTAAAGCTACATAATATACAGCATCACACTGTGTTGTAAAATGTTAGGCTAGATGTTAAGCTACATTATAATATGTTATTAAAGCTACGTTGTACAACATCACACTATGTTGTAAGATGTTAGGCTACATTATAAGACGTTAAGCTACATTATAATATGTTATTAAAGCTACGTTATACAACATCACGCTATGTTGTAAGATGTTAGGCTACATTATAAGACATTTAAAAGCTACATTATAATATGTTATTAAAGCTACGTTTTCCAACATGCTATGTTGTAAGATGCTAGGCTACATTATAAGACATTAAGCTACATTATAATATGTTATTAAAGCTACGTTAGACAACATCACGCTATGTTATAAGATGTTAGGCTACATTATAAGACATTAAGCTACATTATAATATGTTATTAAAGCTACGTTATACAACATCACGCTATGTTATAAGATGTTAGGCTACATTATAAGACATTAAGCTACATTATGTTATTAAAGCTACGTTATACAACATCACACTATGTTGTAAGATGTTAGGCTACATTATATATTATAAAAGCTACATTATACAGTACAACATCATGCTATATTGTAAGACATTAGGCTACATTATAAGACATTAGGCTACATTATAATACATTATTAAAGCTACGTAATGTACAGCATCACACTGTGTTGTAAGATGTTAGGCTACATTATAAGACGTTAAACTACATTATAATGCATTATAATAAAGCTATATGTACATTATACAACATTATGCTATGTTATAAGATGTTATATAAACTATGTTTATAAAGATGTTAGACAAAGTTATAAGACATTACGCTACGTTATAAGATGTCACACTTTCTTATGAGACATTTTGCTACATCAGATTGACAAAATCTGGCTATCATAACCAGTATTTTTTACCTAATGTCATACAGCTTTCAAGAGCAAACTTAGACGAATATTTATGCAACCATAACTTGACTGACTATTTTTGTTTTTACTGTATAGATCTACTGGTAGCAATGATCCTATGGAGACAACAGACTACCAACCTTCTCCAGGTAAAACCAATATATAAATATCAACCATACTGTAAAATGTTCAATGTTTTATACCATTAACAGTACCACCAACAGTGTTCTGCTAACTATACATGTATTAACATTTCCATATATATTCTCCTGGAACAAGTTTATTTTTCTACTCTATCTAGTGCGAGGCAGGATAGTGATGTAGATGAGAGCATGGATCTGGGAAATGGGGTGAATTTAGAGTCTGAATGTTAGAAAGTTTTGTTACCTGGGGGATATGCTGAATGGGGGTGGAGGAGCAATTCGTTATCTGTGGTGAGGGTGCATTGTGTGTGGGGGAAGTTTGTTCCTTTATATTTATGTTCCTTTATATTTTCTTGTGTATTTATTTTTTTTAAATTTATTTCTGTTATGTAAAAATATGGCAAAGCTAATAAAGTTTAAAGAGTTGTCTGGGTTCTTGACAAGGAAGAAAGTGTCATTAAAGCTAAAGGGGAAGCTGTATGTGACGTATGTGAGGAGTGCTATGGTGTATGGAAGTGAGACATGGGCCATGACTGCAGAGCAGAGGGGGAGATTGGAGAGGACAGAGATGAGGATAGTGCAATGGATGTGTGGTGTATCGCAAAAGGATAGAGTGTTGAGTGCAGGAGTGAGGGAAAGAATGGGGATTGAGTTGGTCTCTAATGTCTAGAGGTGAGCTGATCATCGGTAAAATATCGGCAGAGCCGATTAACGGCTAGTTTTTCTCACAATCGGCCATCGGCCTATTGTCTTTCACCATCGGATCCTTGTATTTCTGCTCTCTCGTCCTTGTTTATCGTTGTTTGGCATTTTTGCGCTTGTTGAGTTGTTGGTACAAAAATATTTTAAATAAAGGAAACCCTGCTGACTACTTGACTGTTTTCTGTTTGTTTTGTTGCGCTCAAAATACGAGAATTGGCTTAATGACTTCCTCTCATCGCGAAACTTGAGATGAATAAAACGACAAAACGGGAGCACTGAGCATCAAGTTACAGTAGTAAACATCGGTTTTGCCGATTAATTGGCCGATGGTGGGGAAATATCGGCTCTAAACAATCGGTATTGGCAATCGGCTTTAACATCGGCTCACCTCTACTAATGTCATAAAGTGGAACCGGTTGAGATGGTTGGGACATGTGCTGTGGAAAGACTATGCATGGTGACTGGATGAAGAAGAGCATGTTACTCGAGGTGGAAGGTACAAGAGGATGAGGAAGGCCAAGGATGACATGGAGTCAGGTGGTTCTCGGTAATTACCTCTTTCTTTTCACATGCTTCTCGCAGGTATCCCTGATAAAGAGGCTTCACCAAACAGCAGTAATGGTAGTCCTGTAAGTTTTGAAGGCCAGGACGTTAATACTTCAAAGGTAGAGTATTATTGAGATAAATTATAAAAATATTATAAAAATAATAAATACAGTAGGCATAGATGGATTTTCATATTTATTACTAGGGGGGTGCCAGAAAATTTATTGTTTTATATATAATATTTATTGTATTTATACTATTGTGTTATTACTTGATAAAACAACCGTGTTTAAATAAAGATCTCAAATCAAATCAAATCAAAATCAAATCTATCTATCTATCTATCTATCTATCTATCTATCTATCTATCTATCTATCTATCTATCTATCTATCTATCTATCTATCTATCTATCTATCTATCTATCTATCTATCTATCTATCTATCTATCTATCTATCTATCTATCTATCTATCTATCTACCCCAAATGTATATAGTTTGGACATCAATTAAAGTTACAGATCCTGGCTAAGATTTTGTCTTTATGTTTGCATATGATGTACACTAGGAATCTACGAACAAGCCACAATCATTAGGACGAGGGAAGAAACGTAAGAAAACAATGAAGGATTCAAACGCTCCCAAAGCTCCATTAACAGGATATGTCCGGTTTTTAAATGAACATCGTGAAAAAGTCCGCAGTGAAAAACCAGAGTTGGCTTTTTATGAAATTACTAAAATTCTTGGTATGATGTGGACTCAGTTGCCACAGGAACAGAAACAGGTAAAGATTTGAAAATGTAAAAACTAGACTTAATGTTTAAATTTATTGTCAGTTTCAGTCAGTGCTGTGAGTAACTTCATTACAAGTAACCAGTTACACGTAATCGTTACTTTTTTTAGTACCTTTACCGGTAACTACAGTGTAGTTACTTTTTTCAGAAGGTAACTGTAACTGTAACTAGTTACAAAAAGTAGGAATAAAAAGTAACGATAACTAGTTACATCTGCCGTCGAGAGCGCGGTTACTTTTTGCGATATCCATAATACTCCCAACCTCGCCGAGTCGTCGTTCAACGTCGTATCCAGCTTTTCATTGAACTGAACACACCAGTGGCTGCACGTGCAGCACGTGAAAGGCTGTTCAGCTGCGCAGGATTAATTTTCAGACCACATCGCTGCTCAAGGACTGATCGTAATTTTGAAAATTCTCTTCTGGTCAAATTAAACAATAGTTTTGTCTAATTCACATGCTTCTCGATTTTAACAAAAAAAAGGTGTAACTTTGTATTTGTAACTAGTTACAAAATTTTTAAAGTAACTTTGTAACTGTAACTAGTTACTTTTTTTTTCATTGTAACTTGTATCGGTAACTAGTTACTTTTCTGATGATGTAACTGTAACTGCAACTACAGTAGTTACAAAAATTATGTAACTATTACAGCACTGGTTTCAGTTCACTTTTCAATGCGAGGTTTCGAAGTTAGTTGCCAAGTTTCAAATTACATTTCCAAATTTAGAAGTTCATTATGAAGTTTGAAATGAAGTTCAGAGTGCAATGATGTATGGAAGTGAGACGTGGGCCATGAACTTGGAGAAGAGTGCAAGATTGGAGAGAACAGAGATGAGGATAATACAATGGATGTGTGGTGTATCTTTGTGGGATAGAGTGCTGAGTGTGGAGTTGAGAGAAAGAATGGGGATTGAGTTGGTGACTGATGTATGTATTACAGAAAGATGATGGTGACTGGGTGAAAAAAAGGCATGTCATACGAGGTGGAAGGTGTGAGAGGAAGAGGAAGGCCAAGGACGACATGGAGAAAGGTTGTGGAGAGAGAACATAAAGTGTCTATCACCTCTACAGGGATTTAATATATTTATGATATTTGGAACATTCTGAGAAGAAATGTAATATATCTTCTCAGACAAAAACTTCATCTTCATGGACTTTTTCACTGTCAAAGTTACCGGATAGGACTACAGTACTTGTGAAATTGAAACAAAAGAAAACCGGTTTGCAAGTTCTGGTTGACATTATATCCAGTAACTTTAACAGTGAAAAAGTCCATGAAGATGCTGTTTTTGTCTGAGAAGATATATTACATTTCTTCTCAGAATGTTCCAAATATCATAAATATATTAAATCCCTTTAGATGTGATAGGCACTAACATAACTAGAGAGAGTGGTCTAAAACGTGAGGATGTGCAAGAGAGAGAGAGAGAGAAGTGGAGGAAACTGCTGTGGGGAGCTACTGGCTAACCCCAGGGCTTGAAATTTTAAATTTTCGGCAGTATCCAAGTGGATACCAGGTTTCTGAATTTGGTATCCCTCCTTGAAATCTAGTATCCCACTTTTGAATACTAAACATCTCAACTTGCATTATCTAAAATTAACTATAACAGTTTGTGACAGTACATGCATTACGTTACATTATAAGACGTTACCTTACAATGCAAGACGTTACCTTACAATGCAAGACGTTACGCTACATTCTAAGACGTTATGTGTCGTTACATTCTAAGACGTTGCGTTACATTATAAGACGTTACAGTACGTTACAATATAAGACAGTACGTTACATTGTAAGACATTACGTTACATTGTAAGACATTACGCTACATTGTAGGACGTTACGCTACATTGTAAGACATTACGTTACATTATAAGACATTACGCTACATTGTAAGACATTACACTACATTGTAAGACATTACGCTACATTGTAAGACATTCCACTACATTGTAAGACATTACGCTACATTGTAAGACATTACGCTACATTGTAAGACATTACGCTACATTGTAAGACATTACGCTACATTGTAAGACATTGCGCTACATTCTAAGACATTACGCTACATTGTAAGACATTACACTACATTGTAAGACATTACGCTACATTGTAAGACATTGCGCTACATTCTAAGACATTACGCTACATTGTAAGACATTACACTACATTGTAAGACATTACGCTACATTGTAAGACGTTACGCTACATTATAAGACGTCACATTACATTGTAAGACGTTACGCTACATTATATATAAGACGTTACATCAGATTCTGTGGCTGTGCACTATTGAAATTTTTATTGTATCCCGTGGGATACTGAAGTTAAGACTTCTAGTATCCAAAACGAAAATCTAGTATCCCGTGGATATCGGGATACCGCAAATTGCAAGCCCTGGGGGTAACCCCTCCATATATAAGCAGAAAATGGCCATAAAACGATTGTGGTTGTTGTACAGTACATATACTTAACTTATTGCTGTGTAGGCTGACCGACGGTTCTCTCTTTGTAAGATGTCATGTTTTCTTTTCTAGTCATACCTTACTGAAGCTGAAAAAGATAAAGAACGATACATGAAAGAATTAGTTGAATACCAGCAAACAGATTCGTACAGGTCGTTTGTGGCTAAACAAGAAATTGCCAATAAAGGTACCATCTCTTCTACTCTACTCCACTCCGCTCGGACCACTCCATTCCACTCCACTCCACTCTACTCCACACCACTCCACGCTACACTACTCCACTCCACTCTACTCTACCCCACTCCACACCACACCACGCTATGCTACACTACTCCACTCCACTCCACCCTACCCTACCCTACCCTACCCTACCCTACCCTACCCTACCCTACTCTACTCTACTCTACTCTACTCTACTCTACTGCACTCCACTCCACTGCACTCCACTCCACTCCACTCCACTCCACTCCACTCCACTCCACTCCACTCCACTCCACTCTACTCTACAATGAAAATACCTTCCCACTTCCACTTCTGTTAGTTGGTTGTGTATTTCTGTAACCATATTTACTGACCGCAAGCATGAGCAAAGTCTAGCGATATAAGTCCCCAATTCTTCACATATATTCATCTATCTGTTGGTATCGATTTGGGATAAACATCCATTGTGTTATCATGATTAAATGCCATTTAAAGGTAAATCATACTATTTATACATGTACAGTTTTCAACAAAAAAAATTCTCAGGCTTTGGTACATGTAGTCGGTCCTACTAATTACTGCCCGGGACTGCCTGGGAATATAAAATGACTGCCCAAGACCTAACTCGTCCCTTTATCCAGTTGTTAATTATTTTTTATAAATAAATTGTTGTCAACTATATCTTTATAAAGGGAAACAAGATCGGCAAGGCTGTCGACGACTACTAGTCTACTGTTGAGTTCGGATTTTCTTTCTTTCCTCTCCGATTTTTCCACGTATATTAAACAAGAGTGTTACGTTTATATTTTCATGATTAATCTAACACTACTGTAAAATTTAACACAAAGTTGACTCGATTAATAGAATTAAAGTGCAAGGGCCAAGACTTAATAATTTATAAAATGTTTCTTAAGGCCTCGGGGATGAATAACATTGGGCTCATATAAACCAAATTTTATTTCGGTGGTTTCATTTATGAAGGCCTCCACTCGCAACATCAGTATTTCGTTCTTCGGGATTCATGCACAGCAGTTTCCATTTGTTTTTTTCCAATTTGCTATGTTTAAAATATTAGCCCAGCAAGTTAGGATTGCCGTTTATTTTCATATATAGCAAATCACAAACGGCAGCTTTCAATCATAGCATACAAATTGCCTTCTAACGACTAACTGCTGATTTCGAACGGCAGTTTGCCGTAAATGTGGATCTATTCTTTATTGTATTATACCGTCTCAGGCAGTCATTTTTTCCTCCGGGAAGTATAAAATGACTGTCCAAGACTGCCTGGGCAGTCTCGGGCAGTCCCGGGCAGTCTCGGGACTGCCCGGGACTGCCCGAGGACTGCCCGAGATTGCCCGGGATTGTCCGAGACTGCCTGGCCGGTCTCGGACAGTCCCGGGCAGTCTCGGGCAGTCCCGGGCAGTCTCGGGCAGTCATTAGTAGGACCCCATGTCGTGGCCACAGAAATACAGTAATACGCAACAAACTACAGAAGAAGTGGGAAGGTATTTCCATTTTGACTGTAAAAGTAGTGTTTGTAGTACACACGTAAAAATCTCACAGCTTGTCAACAGGATGTGTTCGCAACAGGCTTGTAGCAAGGCTGGGAATAAGTTGTAACAATGCTGTTCATTCAAGAAGCTGCTACAGCCTTGTTAGCATCAACCTGTTAACAACTTGTTAAGGACAGGTTGTTGGAACAACTTGTCATCAGTCTGTTGGAGTCATCAGCCTTGTTACAAGTTGTCAACAACCTGTTACAGACATGTTAACAGACTGGGACAGCCAGTGCGAACACATGACGGTGACAGCCTGTTGAACAGCCTTGTAACAACTTGCTTGCAGGTATGTAACAGCTTGTGCGTTTTTACGTATGTAGACATTTGTCAAATGTAAAATAATAAAATATATTTACACGTATTTTTTTTTGTTTTACAGCTGAAAACACTGTTTCAAAATTGGTGAGTTAACCCTAATCCATTCCCACCGGTGCCATTTGGCACTTTTTACTCCAGATGTTTTTACTCATCAAGGGAAGACAATCCTGAAATGGGTTAATAATTTGATCTGGTCTAAGAATATGCCCCTTAAATACATGTATAACCCTACTATACATTTTATATATAAACATATATGTTTACCGTGCACTGTACCAGTATATCCTTGCAATAATAACCACCATAGGCAAGTACGGCTTTCTATTACATTGTAACCATTGAAGTTTATACTCATAATTTTTCTTCCCAGAAGCCCATAGATCTCGACTTGGTCTGCAATCCTTGTAACATGCATTTCAACTCGACACACAACAAGCGTGAACATATGGGTGGTCGTAAACATCAACTGGTCATGCAAAAGATTGATCCTTTGTACGACATGGGTGAGAAAACGACAGAGAAACCAAGTGGATTAAGTAATGACACAACAGCAAAAGAAGGCAGTGCTTCATTGGAAAGTAATACCATTGGTTCTCTTGTTGGTGAAAACAGCTTGGATATTCCTATTTTCTCTGATGAATTTCTAAACTATAACAGAAGTAAGTGAAAATAAATTGTGTCTGGAAATACAAGGAGTGACAGTATGTGGAGTAGAGGAGTAGAGTAGAGTAGAGTAGAGTAGAGTAGAGTAGAGTAGAGTAGAGTGGAGCGGAGCGGAGTGGAGCAGAGTGGAGTGGAGTGAAGTGGAGTGGAGCAGAGTGGAGTAGAGTGAAGTGGAGTAGAGTGAAGTGAAAGTGAAGTGAAAGTAAATTGTGTCTGGAAATACAAGGAGTGACAGTATGTGGAGTAGAGGAGTGGAGTGGAGTAGAAGTAGGAGTGGAGTGGAGTAGAAGTAGGAGTGGAGTGGAGTAGAGTAGAATGGAGTAGAGTGGAGTGGAGTGGAGTGGAGTGAAGTGGAGTAGAGTAGAGTGAAGTGGGGTGGAGTAGAGTGGAGTAGAGTGAAGTGGTGAAGTGGAGTGAAGTGAAAGTGAAGTGAAAGTAAATTGTGTCTGGAAATACAAGGAGTGACAGTATGTGGAGTAGAGTAGAGTAGACTTAACTTATTTATTGAGAAACATAACAGTATTTAGGTTCTGTACACTGACTTACCTTACACCACCCTATCTTTCTTCTAGATCGAGAAAGCGAGCTACGAAAGCTTCGAAAGGCCAACAATGAATACGAGGAACAGAACGCCATGTTAAGCAAGCACAACGACAACATGAAGGCCGCCATTGACAAACTCCAAGATGAAGCATCCAAGTCAAAAGAGGAAAACAAACAACTTCAGTCTCACCTGAGTAACTTCCGAGATATGCTCGTTCAGAGTCTCGCTGAAATACGCTTACCAGACTCCAACGAGGAGCCGAAGAAGGAATCAATTGATGATTTTGTTGAAGAATTGTATAAGTTATTTCAGAATCCATTGGCTTATCGAGAGATAGTTATGAAGGTGAAAAATGTCATAGCAACCTTGGATTATCCTAAGTAAGTTGATAGAACTAGTGTGTACTTCCTTCCATCCTTTCCTCCTTCCTTGAGTTCCTTTCTCCATTCCTTCTTTCCCTCCCTCCCTCCCTCCCTCCTTCCTTCCTTCCTTCCTTCCTTCCTTCCTTCCTTCCTTCCTTCCTTCCCTCCCTCCCTCCCTCCCTCCCTCCCTCCCTCCCTTTCTCCCTCCCTCCCTCCCTCCCTCCCTCCCTCCCTCCCTCCCTCCCTCCCTCCCTCCCTCCCTCCTTCTTTCCTTCCTTCCTTCCTTCCTTCCTTCCTTCCTTCCTTCCTTCCTTCCTTCCTTCCTTCCTTCCTTCCTTCCTTCCTTCCTTCCTTCCTTCCTTCCCTCCTTCCCTCCCTCCCTCCCTCCCTCCCTCCCTCCCTTCCCTCCTCCCTCCCCTCCTCCCTCCCTCCTCCCTCCCTTCCTTCCTTCCTCCCTTCCTTCCTTCCTTCCTTCCTTCCTTCCTTCCTTCCTTCCTTCCTTCCTTCCTTCCTTCCTTCCTTCCTTCCCTCCCTCTCCTTCCTTCCCTCCTTCCTTCCCTCCCTCCCTTCCTTCCTTCCTTCCTTCCTTCCTTCCTTCCTTCCTTCCTTCCTTCCTTCCTTCCTTCCTTCCTTCCTTCCTCCTTCCTTCGGTTCTTCCTCGCTTCCCTCCTCCCTTTCCTCCTCCCTTTCCTCCCTCCTCCCTTCCCCTCCTCCCTTCTTTCATAATACTGACACACCTTACAAATCTTTCCTTCTTCATTTAGCTGTTTCGACAAGGTAGAATCATAAAAGAAACCATTCTAAACGGGCTCTGGAAAACAGAATAGTTTCACCTGTTTATATTCACCCGCAGTGGACAGAGAACATTATATATTCTCGTATATCGATCTCCACATTAACGTTGGTCTATCTGTTGTTATACTCGAACGAAAACAACAACTTCTCATTATGACTACGTTATAAAATAATATACACTTAATTGTCTGCTCCCGAGGGAAACCGTTTTGTTTTCCCGAGGGAAACATCGGGACTCGAGGGAAAACAAAACTAACTGTTTCCCGAGGGATCAGGCATTAATAAGTGCTTTGTTATATAGCTAGAGTTTCGCTGAATAAATTCGATGTTTATCAAGGGAAAGTACACAAAAGACGAACTGAAAGACTAATCAAAACATTTCGCCTGGCTCCGTAATTTTACTTCAACGAAACAAATATGAGTCTCAGAACAAAAGAACAGTAATACATTTCTCCAGTTAATCTTCACACATGCTTTAAAGACTTATAAATATTCCTTTTTTCGTACCAAACAACCTTTTGTTTATACGATACGGCATACCGCGAGGAGTTCAAAGTTCTAGCGGGCAACAATTGAGAACTTATTGCCCGAGCAGGCAATAAGTTCTCAATTGTTGCCCGCTCGGTCTACATTGAAATTTTGCTAAGTTCATGTGTTCACAAAACAACCAATGAGTCATCGTTGTATCCAGCGAAACTCAAGTTATAAAATAATACGTGTAAATAACGTGGTTTTCTTGTCTTAAAAACTACTTTTTTATATATTACAGTACTAAGTTATGGTGTGATCGTTTGAGTATTTAAAATTATTGTTAATGCCGTTGCATTGTTTTTAATTTAAGTTGAAACTCAAAAGGATAAACTTATTATAAAAGAAAACACACAATCGTTTGTGATTCTGTCTTGAGTGTTTAAACAAGTTTAAACAGTCAGAGGTTTCGGCCAAAAAGTTGGGGGAAATGGATCAAAAGTCAAAACTTTAGGTTTTAATAATGGCGAAGACAACTTTTTTATGCCATAATTATTAGCCCTCGTGGCTCAATGGTTCATAAATGAACAGAAATTGATCTCAAAATAATAAAAAAGGCCGGCGTCAAAAAGTTGAACAATCATACTATGAATAATGAACATTTTTTCACAATGAATATCACAAGCTTTGCCTTAAAACAGATGTGAAAGTGATATGGTTGAGTTTGTTGTCAAAAGAAAGCGAAGGACGCAAGCAGTAGACTACGAAAAGAGTGGTGGTCCTTTTCGTTTAGTATAGTAGAGTATGAACGACCAGTGAGGATGGCGCGAGAAATTTAAGATATTCTCGTGGTTTAATGGATTATTCCATTTCCTTAAAAGAATTAGAAAATGACTGAAGATTAGAGACAAACAGGGAGGGAGGGAGGGAGGGAGGGAGGGAGGGAGGGAGGGAGGGAGGGAGGGAGGGAGGGAGGGAGGGAGGGAGGGAGGGAGGGAGGGAGGGAGGGAGGGAGGGAAGGAAGGAAGGAAGGAAGGAAGGAAGGAAGGAAGGAAGGAAGGAAGGAAGGAAGGAAGGAAGAATTAGTGATTTATATTGCGCATTCTTTATGACGTAATGATCGAACGCGCATACAGTGTACAACAGAATAGATAAATAGGTATACCTATATATTTACAATACATGAAATAGTTATTAAGATATAGGTGTTGAAAACCGGAGAACTCGGCGAAAAACCCTTAGCACAGGAGAGACCAACTAAACTCTACTCACATGAGTCGCAAGCTCGAAAAGGGGGTTACTCCCAGACGGTCACCCATCCAAGTACTAACCCCGTTCAACCGGGCTTAACTATTGGTGAGAGGCAGCGCCCTAACAGCATACGCCACCCGTGCTCCCCAAGGAAGGAAGGAAGGAAGGAAGGAAGGAAGGAAGGAAGGAAGGAAGGAAGGAAGGAAGGAAGGAAGGAGGGAGGGAAGGGAGGAAGGAAGGAGTGAAGGAAGGAAGGAAGGGGGAGGGAGGGAGGAAGGAAGGAAGGAGTGAATGAAGGAAGGAAGGAGTGAAGGAAGGAAGGAAGGAAGGAAGGAAGGAAGGAAGGAAGGAAGGAAGGAAGGATGAAAGGAGTGAAGGAAGGAAGGAAGGAAGGAGTGAGTGAAGGAAGGAAGGAAGGAAGGAAGGAAGGAAGGAAGGAAGGATGAAAGGAGTGAAGGAAGGAAGGAAGGAAGGAGTGAGTGAAGGAAGGAAGGAAGGAAGGAAGGAAGGAAGGAAGGATGAAAGGAGTGAAGGAAGGAAGGAAGGAGTGAGTGAAGGAAGGAAGGAAGGAAGGAAGGAAGGAAGGAAGGAAGGAAGGAAGGAAGGATGAAAGGAGTGAAGGAAGGAAGGAAGGAAGGAGTGAGTGAAGGAAGGAATGAAGGAACGAACGAACGAACGAACGAACGAACGAACGAACGAACGAACGAACGAACGAACGAACGAACGAACGAAGGAAGGAAGGAAGGAAGGAAGGAAGGAAGGAAGGAAGGAAGGAAGGAAGGAAGGAAGGAAGGAAGGAAGGAAGGACACAGTTCAAGCCAGGTCCAACCAGACGTTACCTTAATCGGACTAATATCTTCATGTGAGGCGTTATCAATTGGTTTAAAAAAGGGATCTCGTGTGGTCATTAGTTCTTGTAGATTCTGGTACACCACATTATCTTCAGCAACATTATTTCGCTGATAACATTAAAAAAATAAAGAAATGAGTTCGTCTTACCAAACCCTCTTCGTTCTCTTCTCACCCCCTCCCAATCTTCTTCCACTTCGTAAACCTCGTTTTCTCCATCTATCTCGTATTTCTAATTCTTTCTTTCTTTATGTTTGGTCCAAACTCTATCAATTTCAAACTATTCCCATATCCTCCTCCTCGCCTTTTTTCTTACCGCTCTTCAGCCCTCTTACTCCCATCAATCCTTACTATACTTCTCTCACAATTCTCATCCTCCTCAACTTCTCTTCTCCTCTCTTTGCTAATCCTTCCCTTCATTACTTTCCTCTTTTTCCTTTCCTTAACTTCCTTCCTTTTTCGCTCTTCCTTCCCAACTCTTCTCTTTGTTTCCCTCTTCCTCTCCCTCCCAATCCTACTTTCTGTTCTCTCTCCTCTTTTCCTCCCTTCTCCTCTCCTCCCCCTCCTCCTCCCACTATTTGCTTTTCTTCCACCTTCCTCCCCCTTTCCTCCTCCCCTTCATCTCTCCCTCCCTCCTTCCTTCCTTCTCTCCCTCTTCCTCTTTCTCCTTCCTTCCTTCTTCTCTCCCTCCCTCCTTCCTTCTCTCCCTCTTCCTTTTCCCCCTCTTCCCTCTTCTTCCTCATCCTTCCTTCCTTCTCTCCCTCTTCCCTCTTCTTTCTCTCCCTCTTCCCTTCCTTCCTTCTCTCCCTCTTCCCTCTTTCTCCTTCCTTCCTTCCTTCCTTCCTTCCTTCCTTCCTTCCTTCCTTCCTTCCTTCCTTCCTTCCTTCCTTCCTTCCTTCCTTCCTTCCTTCCTTCCTTCCTTCCCTCCCTCCCTCCTTCCTTCTCTCCCTCTTCCCTCTTCTTCCTCATCCTTCCTCCTCTCCCTCTTCCTTTCTCTCCCTTTTCCATCTTCCTTTCTCTCCTCTTCCCTCTTTCTCCTCCTTCCTTCATTCTTCTCTCCCTCCCTCCTTCCTTCTCTTCCTCTTCCTTTTCCCCCTCTTCCCTCTTCTTCCTTCCTTCCTTCCTTCCTTCCTTCCTTCTCTCCCTCTTCCCTCCTTCCTTTCTCTCCCTCTTCCCTCTTCTTCCTCATCCTTCCTCCTCTTCCCTCCTTCCTTTCTCTCCCTCTTCCCTCTTCTTCCTCCTCCTTTCTTCCTTCGACTCCTTCTCTCCCTCCCTTACCTTTACTGACAACCTCATCAAACCAATCCCGACAGTTCTCGAATGAGCAACAGCCAACTGCGCTTGATACTGCACAGCATTCAGAAGACTTTTTATCCCAGCTTCACCCACTTTGTTCCCTAAAAGATATATAACAACAACTAATCACTAACGCTTTCTCGTCTTGCTTAACTCATTCCTGTCCGAGGGCTTCCACAGGGTTGAATAAAATCGTCTGGCGTTAGCCAGAATAAAATACTAAAGACTCGTCTTCAGGCTTCAAAGTGTTAAAGAGATAGGTTTTAACACTTTGAGGCCTGGACCTCTCCCTGTGCTGAATAAATCGTCTGGCGTTAGCCAGAATAAAATACTAAAGACTCGTCTTCAGTTAAAACCTATCTCTTTAACACTTTGAAGCCACTTTGAGGCCTGGACCTCTCCCCGCGCTGAATAAAATCGTCTGGCGTTAGTCAGAATAAAATACTAAAGACTCGTCTTCAGGCTTCAAAGTGTTAAAGAGATAGGTTTTAACACTTTGAGGCCTGGACCTCTCCCTGAGCTGAATAAAATCGTCTGGCGTTAGCCAGAATAAAATACTCTGGCGTTAGCCAGAATAAAATACTCTGGCGCTGGCCAGAATAAAATACTAAAGACTCGTCTTCAGGCTTCAACGTGTTAAAAAGATAGGTTTTAACACTCTGAGGCCTGGGCCTCTCCCTGAGCTGAATAAAATCGTCTGGCATTAGTCAGAATAAAATACTAAAGACCGATTCGGACAGGAAATAATTAATGCTTTAAGCCTTTGACCGAAATAATTATATAAATCACAATTCATAATTTGAAATCAGTATGTTAAAATCTTACTGGATAAATTCAGGTTGATGAGCGCTCGGTTGCCAGGAATAAAAAGCTCGCCTTTAATCTCGTCTACTGGTTCCAATAATGGATTGGGAAACTCTACAATGTCAGTCATCTTAAGAATAGAAAGTAAAGTAAAGTGAAGTGAAGTGAAGTGAAGTGAAGTGAAGTGAAGTGAAGTGAAGTGAAGTGAAGTGAAGTGAAGTGAAGTGAAGTGAGGTGGAGTGAAGTGAAGTGAAGCGAAGCGAGGCGAGGCGAGGCGAGGCGAAGTGAAGTGAAGTGAAGTGAAGTGAAGTGAAGTGAAGTGAAGTGAAGTGAGGTGAGGTGAGGTGAGGTGAGGTGAGGTGAGGTGAGGTGAGGTGAGGTGAGGTGAGGTGAGGTGAGGTGAGGTGAGGTGAGGTGAGGTGAGGTGAGGTGAAGTGAAGTGAAGTGAAGTGAAGTGAAGTGAAGTGAAGTGAAGTGAAGTGAAGTGAAGTGAAGTGAAGTGAAGTGAAGTGAAGTGAAGTGAGGTGAGGTGGAGTGGAGTGGAGTGAGGTGGAGTGGAGTGAGGTGAGGTGGAGTGGAGTGGAGTGAATTGAATTGAAGTGAAGTGAAGTGAAGTGAAGTGAAGTGAAGTGAAGTGAAGTGAAGTGAAGTGAAGTGAAGTGAAGTGAAGTGAAGTGAAGTGAAGTGAAGTGAAGTGAAGTGAAGTGAAGTGAAGTGAAGTGAAGTGAAGTGAAGTGAAGTGACTGAGGGTATAACATATGACAGTATTTAGAAATACTGATAACCCAATGGCTCTCACTCCTTGATGGAACTAGTTTGTAGAATTAACTGAGGAAACTATGGTGTTGATTTTGTGGAGGGACGAAAACCAGAGAACCCAGCGAAAAACCCTCGAAGCACAGGAGAGAACCAACAACTAACTCTACTTACATGAAGCTAAGGTGGTCACCCATCCAAGTACTAACCTCATTCAACCTGACTTAACTTCAGTGGTGAGAGGCAGCGCACAGACGACAGCTTGTGTCAAAGTGAGACTAGTGACAGATTAGAGGGGGCTGATTGAGTCACTGACAGTCAGGGACTATGGACTAATATATCTCAAACTCATTAATAATTCATGAGGGAAACACAAAGAAAATCAGTACCTTGCCTGTGGTTTCGATATCGGAGGAAGAAATTACATAAATTAAGCAAACGTTTACACCGATTTTCTCTTAAAATACTGATTTGTTTGAGATGCTATATCATACACTCGTAGGAGTGTTTCATCAGGAAATCCAAACACTTGTCTCAGTGTTTGGATATCCTGATGAAACACTCCTCCTCGTGCATGATACATTACTTCAAAAACTCATTAATAATTCATGAGGAAAATTCAAAAGAAATTAATGTTTAATCAGTGTCTTTATATGTGATAAAGATACCTCCTGATTCACATAAACTTTAGCTTTGATTTTCTCGGCTTAGACAAGGTTATTTTTCAAACTTACTACGCCAATGAACTTACCAAGTGGTTCGTTTCTGAAGCTGTTCAATAAACTCGCAGTTCGTGTTTTATCAGATACAAATACACTCGGCTTCGCCTTGTGTCTTTATATCTGATAAAACACTCCTGCTCGTTTATTATACAGTACATAAAGCCTTCTATAGTTGTCATATATATAATTTCACCTCTTGGTCAACTTGGTCAATAAAACACTCCTGCTCGTTTATTAAACAGTATACATAAAGCCTTCTAGTTGTCATATATATAATTTCACCTCTTGGTCAACTACTCCTGTAAAACCTTTCTTGTCAACCTTCGCCATTGAAGCTTTTTTTCCCTTCTTCGCATCTTTAGACGCATCTATTGAGGAAACTTTAAAAAAAAACACAAGAGGAAAAAGTTGTAGCAATGGCATTATTTGGTGAAGCTTGTTTACAAACAATGCCACAGCAAGTTGTTGGAACAACCTGTGACAGACTTGTTGTTCACGACAACTTGTTACAAACAATACTATCAGCAAGTTAGGACAACCTGTGACAGACTTGTTGATCACAACAACTTGTTACAAACAATGCCATACCAAGTTGTTAGAACAACCTCTGACAGACTTGTTGTTCACGACAACTTGTTACAAACAATACTATCAGCAAGTTGTTAGGACAACCTGTGACAGACTTGTTGATCACAGCTTGTTAAAACAATGCTACAGCAAGTTGTTGGAACAACCTGTGACAGACTTGTTGATCACAATAACTTGTTACAAACAATGCTACAGCAAGTTGTTGGAACAACCTGTGACAGACTTGCTGATCACGACAACTTGTTACAAACAATGCTACAGCAAGTTGTTAGGACAACCTGTGACAGACTTGTTGATTACAACAACTTATTACCAACAATGCTACAGCAAGTTGTTGGAACAAGCTGTGACAGACTTGTTGATCACAACAACTTGTTACAAACAATGCCACAGCAAGTTGTTAGAAGAACCTGTGACAGACTTGTTGATCACGACAACTTGTTACAAACAATGCCACAGCAAGTTGTTGGAACAACCTGTGACAGACTTGTTAATCACAACTTGTCACAAACAATGCCACAGCAAGTTGTTAGAACAACCTGTGACAGACTTGTTGATCACAACAACTTATTACAAACAATGCTACAGCAAGTTGTTGGAACAACCTGTGACAGACTTGTTGATCACAACAACTTGTTACAAACAATGCTACAGCAAGTTGTTGGAAAAACCTGTGACAAACTTGTTAATCACAGCTTGTTACAAACAATGCCATAGCAAGTTGTTGGAACAACCTGTGACAGACTTGTTGATCACAACAACTTGTTACAAACAATGCTACAGCAAGTTGTTGGAGCAACCTGTGACAGACTTGTTGATCACAACAACTTGTTGTTGGAACAACCTGTGACAGACTTGTTGATCACAATAACTTGTCACAAACAATGCTACAGCAAATTGTTGGAACAACCTGTGACAGACTTTTTGATCGCAACAGCTTGTTACAAACAATGCCACAGCAAGTTGTTGGAACAACCTGTGACAGACTTGTTTATCACAACTTGTTACAAACAATGCCACAGCAAGTTGTTAGAACAACCTGTGACAGACTTGTTGATCACAACAACTTATTACAAACAATGCTACAGCAAGTTGTTGGAACAACCTGTGACAGACTTGTTGATCACAACAATTTGTTACAAACAATGCTACAGCAAGTTGTTGGAAAAACCTGTGACAAACTTGTTAACCACAACTTGTTACAAACAAAGCCATAGCAAGTTGTTGGAACAACCTGTGACAGACTTGTTGATCACAACAACTTGTTGTTGGAACAACCTGTGACAGACTTGTTGATCACAATAACTTGTTACAAACAATGCCACAGCAAGTTGTTGGATCGTTACAACTTGCGCGTTTTTGCGTGTGTGTGGAACTTACCTTTTTTGGCTGGTTTTTCCTCAATCTTTTTCCCGTCCTATAAGACACCACAGCAAACATGTTACAACAAAAATATTCCAATCAAAATGAAAACACCAAGATTTGATTGGCAATAGACGAAGATAGCACATTCGGTCGAATTCACCTTTTTCGTTCCTTTTTGTTTGTCCTTTCTTTGACGATCTTCCTTGCTCAAGTGACTTCTGAAATAATAGATTAAGAACAAAATCTATTTTGAAGTTGAATGGGTTAATCACTTGTTAACTCATTGCTGCCTTGGATGGCTGGGGGTTCTCTCTTTGATAAGCAAAATCATCTGGTGTTAGACGGAGTAAAACAAGGACCATTTTTGTTCAGCTCAGGCAGGAATGGGTTAATCACTTGTTAACTCATTGCTGCCTAGGATGTCTGATGGTTCTCTCTTTGATGAGTAAAATCATCTGGTGTTAGATACAGTAAAACAAGGACCATTTTTGACCAGCTCAGGCAGGAATGGGTGAATCACTTGTTAACTCATTGCTGCCTATGATGTCTGATGGTTCTCTTTTTGATGAGTAAAATCCTCTGGTGTTAGACAGAGTAAAACAATAAAGGGACCATTTTTGATCATCTCAGACAGGAATAGGTTAATCACTTGTTAACTCATTGCTGCCTATGATGTCTGAGGGTTCTCTCTTTGATGAGTAAAATCTTCTGGTGTTAGACAGAGTAAAACAATAAAGGAACCATTTTTGGCCAGCTCAGACAGGAATGGGTTAATCACGTGTTAACCCATTGCTGCCTAGGATGGCTGAGGGTTCTCTCTTTGATGAGTAAAATCATCTGGTGTTAGACAGAGTAAAACAATAAAGGAACCATTCTTGACCAGCTCAGGCAGGAATGGGTTAATCACTTGTTAACTCATTGCTGCCTAGGATGTCTGAGGGTTCTCTCTTTGATGAGTAAAATCGCCATTTTTGACCAGCTCAGGCAGGAATGGGTTAATCACTTGTTAACTCATTGCTGCCTAGGATGGCTGAGGGTTCTCTCTTTGATGAGTAAAATCATCTGGTCTTAGACAGAGTAAAAGATAAAGTTGTGCCACAACGACAGTGCAAGTGAAAGGGCTAATCAGCTTACCCGCTTCGTACGCTCGGGGGTCGTTCGTTTTTTTGCGCTCCTTGATTAACAGATCTCACTTGACCAACAGGCTAAATGAAGAATGGACATGGGCTAACTTAGGTCTAAGTTGGTCTAAGTAAGTCTAGGTAGGTCTAAGTAGGTCCACGTTGGTCTAAGTATGTCTAAGTAGGTCTAAGTAGCTCTAAGTAGGTCTAAGTTGGTCTAAGTAGGTCTAAGTTGGTCTAAGTAGGTCTAAGTTGGTCTAAGTAGGTCTAAGTAGGTCTAAGTTGGTCTAAGTTGGTCTAAGTAGGTCTAAGTTGGTCTAAGTAGGTCTAAGTAGGTCTAAGTAGGTCTAAGTTGGTCTAAGTAGGTCTAAGTTGGTCTAAGTAGGTCTAAGTAGGTCTAAGTTGGTCTAAGTAGGTCTAAGTAGGTCTAAGTTGGTCTAAGTAGGTCTAAGTAGGTCTAAGTTGGTCTAAGTAGGTCTAAGTTGGTCTAAGTAGGTCTAAGTAGGTCTAAGTAGGTCTAAGTTGGTCTATGTAGGTCTGTGTAGGTCTGAGTAGGTCTGAGTTGGTCTGAGTAGGTCTAAGTTGGTCTAAGTATATCTAAGTAGGTCTAAGTAGGTCTAAGTTGGTCTAAGTTGGTCTAAGTAGGTCTAAGTAGGTTTTAAGTAGGTCTAAGTTGGTTTAAGTAGGTCTAAGTTGGTCTATAAGTAGGTCTAAGTTGGTCTAAGTAGGCCCAAACAAAACGAAAAGTGAAAGGTGAAATGCTAAAGGTTTAGATCTAAGAAGGTTTAATCTAAGAAGGTTTTAGTATTAGTATATTTAACTGTTATCAAAATAGTTATGTTGTTATGTTTATTTTTCTTATTAAATCAACGTGCCTTAAGATTATTATTTTAATTTAATAAATGTTAGATTTAGATTAAACTTACAACGCGAAATGTTACTCTTGCGGGCTTTTTTCGCGGGGACACCTGATCATCATTTAAACTTTTAAAATTTTCAACGTTTGGAATCTGAAAACCGTTTTTAAAATAATACGTTTTTATATTTATAGTTAATTTTATTCATGATTTTAATTATGATTTAATTTCCATATGTTCTAACAAGCACCAAAGCTATGATAAACTTCAAATATACGACAAATTTATTTTTTTTAATTGTAGACATGTTTCGGCAAAACTAATTTACAAATGGATACAAATGTCTTTATATATACCATGAATAAAGGATTACAAAATTCAAATTCAAACTTAAATTCAAATCACAACGGGCAAAATTACTGAAATACCTAAAAGTTCAGTTGGTTATATGTATATGCTAATTAAAGAGTAGAACTCATGCAATGGAATTTACATTAATAAGATAAACTATAAGTGTAAACACTTGTAGTTACCCTTATAGTTTATCTTATTAATGTAAATTCCAAGTGTTTACACTTATAGTTTATCTTATTAATGTAAATTCCATTGCATGAGTTCTACTCTTTAATTAGCATATACATATAAACAACTGAACTTTTAGGTATTTCAGTAATTTTGCCCGTTGTAATTTGAGTTTAAGTTTGAATTTGAATTTTGTAATCCTTTATTCATGGTATATATAAAGACACTTGTATCCATTTCTAAATTAGTTAACCGTTTATCTGTACTGAAGATGGCATAAGTTTTGCCGAAACATGTCTATAATTAAAAAATTTGTCGTATATTTGGAAGTTTATGATTTAATTGTGATTTATCTTCATCATCATCAGCACCACCATCATCACAACCACCACCATCATCATCACAACCACCACCATCACAAGCACCACCATCATCACAACCACCACCATCATCACAACTACCACCATCATCACAACCACCATCATCATCACAACCACCACCATCATCATCATCACAACCACCACCATCATCAGCAGCACCACCATCATCACAACCACCATCACGACTATTAAGGACCTTAATTAAGATGCTAGGACGACGGCGGCAGTTAAAAAGCAAGACAAGTTTTACAATTTAAAGAAGTCTCGGTTAACTGACTATTATATTTGATATTTGACGCTAGTTTAATGATTTCCCAAACGCCCCAGTATTGCTAAAATGATTGTAGTGTCAGTATTGAAGTCAATCTCAAGCAACAGTTCTCATCTTTTGGCCGTTGACGTCGTCCTGAAGACGTGAAAATGCTCTAAGTGGCGTTGTATAAAGAACGAGGATGGTGTTGAGATTACTCTTGGGACTAAAAATTATTCATTTTCTTTGTTTTGCAAAAAGATTTCTTTTGTTTAAAGGTCGTCGTGTCGTCGTTGAGGTTGACCTCGTAGATCTTAAAGTGCCTATTATCATCAACATCATCACTACCACCATCTTCATCATCATCACTATCATCATCATCATCATCACTACCATCATCATCATCGCTACCATCATCATCATCATCATCATCACTATCATCATCATCACTATCATCATCATCATCGCTACCATCATCATCATCACTACCATCATCATCACTATCATCATCATCATCATCACTATCATCATCATCGCTACCATCATCATCACTACCACTATCATGATTAACACCACCACTATCATCATCACCACAACCATCTCCACTATCATCATCACCACAACTACAACCATCACCATTATCATCAACACCACCACCACCACCATCACAATCACCACTACCATCATCATCACAGGTCATCAACACCACAAGCACCATCATCACCACTATCACTATCATCATCATCACCACCACCAACCACCACCACAAACACCATCACCATCATCGCTAACACTATCATCATCACCACCACCACAACTACCACTACGTCTACAATCATCACAGGTCATCGATACCACAGGCACCACTATCATCATCACCAAAAGCACAACCATCACCACAATCATCATCACCACAACTACAACAACCATCACTACCACCACAATTATCGCCACCATCTCCACCCATATCCCCACCACCATCACCATCATTAATTATTACGCATATATTTACGTAAGTTTAAGGTTAACATTAACAAATTATCGCAACTAAATTGACGACATGAAGTGTGCCTTCGTTAACCATTAAGACGAAAGAAGAAGAGAAAAACAAACGTAAAAAACAAAAATAATCGCTAATACACAAATAGATAAACAGTTTTGAATGAACTTAGATTCCCTTCTCTAACCTCTTCAACGTTTTTCTTCGACAAAAGTAATCTCCTAGCTACAGTTTCCTCGTGATTCAAGGCAAACTTAGAGATCGTCTAGAGAGAAAATAAGAGAAACCACAAGTTCTCTTTGACCTACTGTACTCAGAAAAGCTTCTTTCATTCATTCATACATACATACATTCCTTCCTTCATCCATCACTTCTTTCTTTCCATCCGTCCGTCCGTCCGTCCGCCCTTCCTTCCTTCCTTCCTTCCTTCCTTCCTTCCTTCCTTCCTTCCTTCCTTCCTTCCTTCCTTCCCTCCTTCCTTCCTTCCTTCCTTCCTTCCTTCCTTCCTTCCTTCCTTCCTTCCTTCCTTCTTCCCTCTCTCCCTCCCTCCCTTCCCTCCTTCCTTCCTCCCTCTTTTCCTTCCTTCCTCCCTCCTTTCCTTCCTTCTTAGTTTCCCTCCCCCCCCCCCCCTCCCTCCCTCCCTCCCTCCCTCCCTCCCTCCCTCCCTCCCTCCCTCCCTCCCTCTCTTCTTCCCTTCCTCTTTTCCTTCCTCGGATAACAACAATATTATGATAGTGCTGCAATAATTAAAAATGTTCTTACTTCTTCTAACTTAACAACTTTACCTCTCCTAATTTAGAAGCACCAGCATCTTTTATCAAATTACTGCCAAGATCCAAAGTCAACAATGTTCTGTTTAGTCTTAACCCCTAAAGAAAATACAAGATAATAATCATCTGGTCTTGGTTACAGAAAAATTAAGAGATTATGTAGACACGTAAAAAAGAAGACTGCCGCGTAGGCAGTGTTTTAGATAGAGCAAAGTGAAAAGATGGTAAACTGCTGAGGATAGTTTTGATAACGAAATACTGACGTTTCAAGCAGAGCTCTTCCTCAGAGTAAAACCTAGAGTGTTGTATAAGCAGTGTTTTAGATAGAGCAAAGTGAAAAGATGGTAAACTGCTGAGAATAGTTTAACGACATACTGACGTTTCAAGCAGAGCCCTTCATCAGAGTAAAAAGTAGAGTGCTGTGTAGGCAGTGTTTTAGATAGAGCAAAGTAAAAAGATGGTAAACTGCTGAGAATAGTTTTGATAACGAAATACTGACGTTTCAAGCAGAGCCCTTCATCAGAGTAAAAAGTAGAGTGTTGTGTAGGCAGTGTTTTAAATAGCGCAAAGTGAAAACATGGTAAACTGCTGAGAATAGTTTTAATAATGAAATACTGACGTTTGAAGCGGAGCTCTTCGTCAGAGTAAAAAGTAGAGTGTTGTGTAGGCAATGTTTTAGATAAAGCAAAGTGAAAAGATGGTAAACTGCTGTGAATAGTTTTGATAACGAAATACCGACGTTTCAAGTCAAAGTTCTTCATCAGAGTAAATCATGGAGTAATATAAAAGTAGAGTGTTGTGTAGGCAGTGTGTTACGATGTATAGAAAATCTTAAAGATGGTAAACTGTTGAGATTTTAGAGAATGAAGTACTGACGTTTCAAGCCAAAGTTCTTCATCAGAGTAAATCACGGAATAATATAAAAGTAGAGAGCTGTGTAGGCAGTGATTTGGATACAGCAAAGTGAAAATGTGGTAAACCTGTCAGCGCTAACATAAAAAATATTCATAAGTCTTCTCCCACCTTAGCTAACAGAGCAACTCCCTCGCAGGATATTTTATTGTAGCACAAATTCAGAGTCAATAGGTTTTTATTTGTAGATAACGCTCGCCCAATGTGGGTGGCTCCCATGTCGTTCACGTAACAATTTCTTAGGGATAGATGCTGGATTCTAAATAGAAAAATTAGTGGAAATAAGGGAGTGAAAGGTTTCACAGTAAAGACGCGGTGCAGAAGATGGAGAGAGAAGAAGGTGGAAATAGAGGGTGGAAAAACAGAGAAGGAAAGAGTGAGAATGAAGGAGATGAAGAGTGAAGGGGAAAGAAAAGAAAGAGTAAGGAAGAGAAAGCGGAAAGCAGGGGAGACTAGTAGAAAGTTAAAGAACAGGACAAGTAGAAGAAGGAATAGAAAAAGTAAGGGAAGGAATAGAATGAGTTGTGGTAAGGGGAAGAGTAGAAGTTGAGTTTATTTATTTATTTTCATTATTATTACGTTTTGCCACATATGTATACTATAGATAATAATTACATTGGTGTGTTGTGTGAGTGAGTGTGCTTTAAGGTGTCATTTTTGTTGTTTTATTGTACAGAGGAGCATGACAGGAGCACTCACTGAAAATTTCAAGAGAATCTGATGCGTAGTTTTCACGCTATTAACTCTCAAAGTTTGCCATGGCTAGTTCGTTCTTGGACAAAAGTTGGGCTTTCGGAAACAATGCTTATGACGTACGCAGATGGACAACTATGCATAAGAACAATAGATTTCACTATTAATGATCCATCTGCGTACGTCATAAGGCATTGTTACCAAGAAGCCCAAATTTCCCCAAAACAAACTATCCACGGCAAATTGTGAGAGTTGATAGCGCGAAAACTACGCGTCAGATTCTCTTGAAATTTTCAGTGAGTGCTCCTGTCATGCTCCTAGCTCTGCACAATAAAACAACAAAAATGCCAACGTATTTTTCACTTCATAGACACTTTAAGTAATTAGATTTGAGTAAAGATAATAATAATAAATAAGTAAATTTACAATTAAATCACAATAACAAATTTACAATTACGTGGCAGGGTGCATGGCCACAACAGCTTAATGCCAATTACTGTGGTCCCAGAGTTGGAAAGAAAGGTGGGAAAGAAGAGAGAAGAAGCGAGAAGCAGCAGGAGGGGAAGAGATCCAGAATGTAATGGGGAGGAAAAGAATGAATCTTCACGCGCCAATAAACTTCTAGGTTACATCAGAAGGAACACTAGGTTTATCCAGAATACTGCGGTGAGACGCACGCTGTATCTTGCTTTGGTGCGTCCCCACTTGGGATACGCGACACAAATTTGGGCTCCACAGTCGATAGAACAGATTATGCAGTTGGAACAAATTCAGAGGAGAGCAACCAAATACATTCTCAACCTGCCATTTTCTTGTGATATTGACTACAATAATAGGATGCAGTATTTGTCGCTCTTTCCACTTTGTTATTGGCACGAGTATTTAGACATGGTTTTCTTTTACAAAATAACACATGCATGATTAATCAGTTTAAAATCTTCCGTTCTTCCAGTTATCCGTACATCCAGACCAACTAGATCCTCTAATGGCAACACAACTAAATTCATCATTCGTAAATGTAAAACAACTACCTATCAAAAATCCTACGTCATCAGAACTTGCCGAATTTGGAACTCTCTTGCAGACAAATTTAACCTTAACACAGATACTCTTTCTTTATTTAAATCAGTTATGCTTAAGTGTTATTTTTTATCGTTGGTAACTTCTTATAACTGTGAAGACCCTCGCACGTTTAAAACAATTTGTCTCCAATGCAACTCTGTTCGGAGTCTCACTGACCCAATTTCGTGTTGTATGTAATGATGTAATACTTATAATGTGCTGTAATTTTATTGTTCATAGTTATCTCTCTATATCCTTTGTATGTTTAGGGCCCACAGTAATTGGCTAACGCTGTTGTGGTTCCCCTGCCATTGTTAAACCTGCTGTTATTTATATGTTTATTTCTATGTATGTTACATATGGCGAAGTTAATAAAATAAATAAAATAAATAAATAAAATGAAAGTTCAGAAGAGATGGAGAATGTAAGTGAAGTAGAGAGGAGATAGAGAAGACAGAAGAAGAGCAAGAAAATTTGGAAAGTAAGTAAAGAAAAGGAGGAAGGAGAAGATGGAGGGAAACGGGAAAGGGAATAGAAAGACGAAAGAAAAAGAAAAAACGCAGGAAAGATGTTTATAGTCAAACCAGATGTTCTTTTGTATGTGACTTAGCAATATTGATAGGCAACATTGCAATTTTGATTGACGGATTCAATCAGCAACTTGCAAACGCTTTATCATGATTCCTCGACGGGTTGCCCTAAAAAAATCTTTTTTAATGCCAAACTTTGGATAACGCGAAATTCTGCATAAAATTAGAGCCATTACCTTCAAGTATAATATCACATTTATGTATTGTTCGATGTTTAAAACCAATATTTTAAGCAACCCGTCGAGGAATCGTGATAAAGCGTTTGCAAGTTGCTGATTGAATCCGCCAATCAAAATTGCAATGTTGAGTATCAATATTGCAAAGTCGTACGCAAGAGAACATCCGGTTTGACTATAAGAAGCGAGATGAGAGAACGGAACATCAGCTAATGAGTTTATAGAAAGATGCAAAGAGAAGTAAGATCATGATAGACAAAGAAACAAAAAAAATAATGTAAAAAGAAAATGAGAAAAAAAACCCGATAAAGTAAAACCGTAATTAGGAAAAGAAATTACAAGAGAAGAGAAAAAAGTGGAAAAAAAACGCGATAGGAAAAAGATCTATAGTATTACTTCTTTTACACGAGTAAAAATCTCACAAGTTGTTACAACGTTGTTGCCTGAACAATGTTGTAACAACGTTGTTATCATGTGTGAAAAACATTGATGAATTAACAACATTGTTCATCGTTGTTTCATCATGTTGTTACAGCTTCATGAAACAACAGCAGTTACGCATGTTGAAACAACCGAAGGACGTGTTGATACATCAGTCATGTTCACAATTGTTGTAAAATTGTTGTTCAGCCTTGTTACTTCATCATGCTGTTACAACATGTTGTATCATGTGCGAACAAGGTTGTTGGCTATAAAAATGTGCTGTTAAAACAACTTGTTCATGACTGTTGATTTATCCGTGAACAAGTCGTTCGAACTATAAGTGAACAACTTGTTGACAACACTGTTCACGCACTGTTTACGCACTGTTCACACTGTTCACGCGTGTACACGCGTAAAAACGCAAATTGTTCACGGTTGTCAACAGGCATGAACAATGTTGTGCTGCTCCCGGTGAACAATGTTGTGCTGCTCGCCGTGAACAAGTTGTCAGCAAGTTGTTCACTTATGGTTCGGACAACTTGTTCACGGATAAATCAACAGTCATGAACAAGTTGTTCCAACAGCACATTTTTTATAGCCAACAACGTTGTTCGCACATGATACAACATGTTGTAACAGCATGACGAAATAACAACGATGAACAACGATGAACAACAATGGTGAACATGGTTGATGTATCAACACGTTCTTCGGTAGTTACAACATGCGTGAACAACGGTTGTTGTTTCATCAAGCAGTAACAACTTGTTGAAACAATGATGAACAATGTTGTTCATTTATCAATGTTGTTCACATATGTCAACAAGTTGTTACAGCATTGTTGCAAGTTGTTACAGCATTGTTCAGGCAACAATGCTGTAACAACTTGCGAGATGTTTACGCGTGTAGATGAAAAACGTTTGTTCTTACGTGTTTTCCCCGCCTAAAAACATTCCATATCTTTGAAGAATAACAGGATTACCGTCAAGGGAAAGACTCCTAGAAGGAAAAACGTTTGCACGAAAGTACATCAGTCTTTATCAAGCTTGAACTTAGTGGAATACAAAATTTCTGCAACTTTTAGTGTAATATAAATAAGTTTTGTGGAAACACCACGTAAAATATTTCTTTGCTAAGCTTTCGGCCTGTTGACTCAGGCTTTCATCAGAGCAATGACAACAAGTTGATGGCTCACATCATTTATAAACTAAGCAACTGATTAATTAAATCACGTACTGTAAGAATACAATGGCGTATCATGTTAACTTTATTAATTAGAAAACAAAATGAAGAATGTTCCACGTGCTGTTTAATGGCTGTCCTTCCTGAGAAATAGTGTGATGTTTTGCAATCTCAATAGACTCCCTTGTTCTTCGCGTGAAGTATTGCTTGTCGCTGGCTAAGAGTGATGACGCTTCCCACTTAACACGATGGTCATACTTCCAAGCGTGTTTGGCAACAGCAGATTTATTAAATAAATATTTTACGTGGTGTTTCCACAAAACTTATTTATATTACATTATCGCCATGAAAACTTTCAAAGAATTAACTTTTTGTGTGTTAACACGACTTACTTTAGCAAAGGAAGCTGTTTGACTACAGTGGACAAGCTCTCGAGTAATTTATCGGTAAGACCAGTATTCCAGAAACTGGAGAAAAAATTGAAACAAAACTAACAGTTACTGGAAGACCTAATCCTTGCTTAAAAATCCTTCTCTTCATCAATGTAGCACTGTCTTAATTGTATATAATGATTATTTAGGGCAGGCAATAGGTATCATATTAGTCGGTACAGTATTTAACTCACTGCTGTCTAGGATGTCTGAGGGTTCTCTCTTTGATGAGTAAAATCATCTGGTGTTAGACAGAGTACAACAATAAAGGGACCATTTTTGACCAGCTCAGACAGGAATGGGTTAATCACTTGTTAACTCATTGCTACCTAGGATGTCTGATGGTTCTCTCTTTGATGAGTAAAATCATCTGGTGTTAGCCACAGTAAAACAATAAAGGGACCATTTTTGGCCAGCTCAGGTAGGAATGGGTTAATCACTTGTTAACTCATTGCTGCCTACAGTAGGATGTCTGAGGGTTCTCTCTTTGATGAGTAAAATCATCCGGTGTTAGACACAGTAAAACAATAAAGGAACCATTTTTGGCCAGCTCAGGCAGGAATGGGTTAATCACTTGTTAACTCATTGCTACCCAGGATGTTTGAGGGTTCTCTCTTTGATGAGTAAAATCATCTGGTGTTAGACAGAGTAAAACAATAAGGGAACCATTTTTGACAAGCGCAGGCCGCAATGGGTTAATCACTTGTTAACTCATTGCTGCCTAGGATGTCTGAGGGTTCTCTCTTTGATGAGTAAAATCATATGGTGTTAGACAGAGTAAAACAATAAAGGGACCATTTCTGACCATGCAGCTCAGGTTTGGGTTAATATGAAGCTTGATTTTCTTACTCAATCTTGACTAGTTTATCTTGGTTGGTTAGAGTCAAGTTAAAGATATCCATAATACGATCATCTATCCGCCAACCTAAAACCAAAACAATATGAAGTAGCAACGAGCATATAGTCTATTGTAAACTCTCATGACAGTAATTTTATGTCCACACTGTGAATTCTATGTAAACTCTGAGAGCAAAGTGAAAAGATGGTAAACTGCTGACAATAGTTTTAATAACAAAACGTCAGTATATCGTTATTAAAACTATTCTCAGCTGTTTACCATCTTTTCACTTTGCTCTATCTAAAACACTGCCTACACAACACTCTAGTTTTTACTCTGATGAAGGACCTCTGCTTGAAACGTCAGTATTTCGTTATCAAAACTATTCTCAGCTGTTTACCATCTTTTCACTTTGCTCTATCTAAAACACTGTCTACACAACACTCTACTTTTTACTCTGATGAAAGACTCCGCTTGAAACGTCAGTATTTCGTTATTAAAACTATTCTCAGCAGTTTACCATCTTTTCACTTTGCTCTATCTAAAACACTGCCTACACAACACTCTACTTTTTACTCTGATGAAGAGTTCTGCTTGAATCGTCAGTATTTCGTCATTAAAACTATTCTCAGCACTTTACCATCTTTTCACTTTACTCTATCTAAAACAATGCCTACACAGCACTCTAGCTTTTACTCTGATGAAGGACTCTGCTTGAAACGTCGGTATTTCATTATTAAAACTATTCTCAGCAGTTTACCATCTTTTCACTTTGCTCTATCCAAAACACTGCCTACACAACACTCTACTTTTACTCCGATGAAGGGCTCTGCTTGAAACGTCAGTATTTCGTTATCCAAACTATTCTCAGCAGTTTACCATCTTTTCACTTTGCTCTATCTAAAACACTGCCTACACAACACTCTACTTTTTACTCTGATGAAGAGTTGAGCTTGAAACGTCAGTATTTCATTATCAAAACTATTCTCAGCAGTTTACCATCTTTTCACTTTGCTCTATCTAAAACACTGCCTACACAACACACTAGTTTTTATTCTGATGAAGGGCTCTGCTTGAAACGCCAGTATTTCGTTATTAAAACTATTCTCAGCACTTTACCATCTTTTCACTTTGCTCTATCCAAAACACTGCCTACACAACACTCTAGTTTTTATTCTGATGAAGGGCTCTGCTTGAAACGTCAGTATTTCGTTATTAAAACTATTCTCAGCACTTTACCATCTTTTCACATTGCTGTACCTAAAACACTGCCTACACAGCATTCTACTTTTTGTACCTCGAATATAGAGTTCTTTTAACATTGATTTATTTCCTTCCTCGTCCCACTCCACTTGCACACAAGGTTTCAAATATTCAAATTTTTCTTTGACAACATAAGTTGTAGGAGGCTGATCATCACTTTCATTACGAGACTGAGACAATGTACCATCTTGTTTAGACTCATCTTTCTTATCTAGAATTATATAATTATAAAATTATAATTAATTACATGTACAATAAATTGTAATAAGTTACAATAAATTATAATAAATTATCATAAATTAAAATTAATTATACTAAATTATAATAAATAACAATTACAATAAATATATTAACCATAACAATTAATTACATGTATTATAATAATTACAATAAATTATAATAATTATAATAAATAACAATTACAAAAATATAACAATTATAATAATTAATTAAATGTATACTGATCATCATAAATTATAATTACTATACATGTAAAGTAATTATAATAAATTATAATACATTACAGTTATGAATAAATAAAATGATTATAATAAATATAATTAATTACATGTATAATAATTATAATGAATTAAAACACATTATAATAATTATAATAATTACTTACATGTTAGTAAAATAATTATAATAAATTATAATAATTATAATAAATATTAAATGATTATAATAAATATAATAATTAATTACATGTAAAATAATTATAATAAATTAAAATACATTACAATATTAATAAATATAACGATTATAATAAATATAATAATTAATTACATGTATAATAATTATAATAAATTAAAATACATTATAATGATTATAATAAATATAATGATTATAATAAATATAATAATTAATTACATGTATAATAATTATAATGAATTAAAAAGACATTATAATAATTATAATAAATTATAATAAATATAACAATTATAATAAATATATTAATTATAACAACTATTATACATATGTATAATAATTACAATAAATCATAATTATAATTACAATATTGATAATAATCATAATTATAATATAAAATTTTCAAATAATTAACTTATTACCATCGCGTTTGTCATTTTTTCCAGGGGGTGGTGGTGCACTGTCGTGTCCTGTGCTAGTGAATGACAATGGTCGTTGAGGTCTGGAGACAACTTTTAACTCAGCAAACCCAGCCCTCTTGGCAAGCTCACAAAAGTCTTGACCAAAATTATTTGTTAATGTGTAAGGCTCTAGATAACAGACAATATATGTCAAAATATAACTAAGAGAATAATTATCAGTTATTGGACGAGTCGGAGCAAAATATCATGATTTGTCAGTGGCAAGCTACTAGTTATTTGCCGATGCCGAAGGCAGAGGCAAATAACTAGTAGCGAGACACTGACAAATCATGATATTTTGCGATAGACGAGTTCAATAATTGATTTATCATTCATAAAATAGTTAAAAATTTGAAAATACGAAAATTGTTTGCCGTCAGCAGTGTTACCACTAGTGCGCATGCTCATAAAATTATTTGCAGCAGAAAATTATTTGCACTCAGTTATTTGCAGGTAAATTAACCAATCAGAATGCGGGATAGAAACGAAATGAATGATAACATAAATTAAGTTAAGCCTTTACTGGCCACAAATGCTTTTTGTCTACTTATTAATTTTACTCCAGATAACCCCAGACAATTTTACTCTGGCTAATGCCAAATGATTTTACTCGTCAAGGGGAGAGCTCCCGGAAACCTGGTCAGTAAAGGGTTAAAAACTAATATATATTTAAAACATGAGCAAAACATGTTTTATCAGATATAAAACACGAGGTGAAGCTGAGTGTTTTAGATCTGATAAAACACATTCTGTGAGTGTTTTGAATGGCTTCAAAAATGATCACCACTTGGTAAGTTCGTTGGTGTAGTAATTTTGAAAAATAACGTTGTCCAAGGTGAGAAAATCAAAGCTAAAGTTTATGTAAATCAGGAGAAGTTATTAAAACCACGATACGGTCATGATTTTTCTTTGTGTTTTCTTCATGAATTAGTAATGCATTTTTGAAGCATATTTAAATCATTTGGCATTTTTAATACATTACAAACAGAGTCAAATAAAGCACAAGATATTTCAGAATAGCCGTCCATTTTTACGATTAGCCTTCAATCGCTTCAAACTGCCCAAATTCCATCTAATGCTTTATTCCTTAAAATCACGCCCCACCTCTTCGAATTCAATAAAAACCAGCATATTCCTACAATCATATCTTTATACTTCATGTTTACACCGTTTTAAAAGAGATCGCACTCGTATTTTTGCCTGTAAAGTTGAAAACTAGAAGGGCCAGTCAACACTGACTTTCCTCATCCCTTCTTATACGGCTCGTAAAAGTTGTGAAATTTCGCCTTATATCTCATTTGATTTTCCTTCCCAACAATTATAATCAAAGATATAGGTATCAGTTAGACGACACTTTATAAGGAATACCAAATATTATAAAATAAACCTTTTAGAACCGGTTTATTTAGAACAGTAGACGTACCTTCGCTATCGCCGTGCACATCACTGGCATTATTCGTCTCCAAAACGGTCTTTTCTGACGCTGTAACATTCGTAGACGATGGTTTCTCAACGCTCCCGCGTTTGCCCATCACCACGTCTTCTACTGAGCTACACACGCTTTTCGATTTGAAGATTTATCAACAAATACAATGACTAATGATTTCCAGTTGAAATGTCCGCCATATTGGTTTTGAAAACGTTGCCATGGTAATGAAGCGCTTGATCATGTGACCAGGTAGGTGCAATAAAATAGGTCCGCAAAGCGGTCGTTGTGTGTGGAGTACAGTTCTGACTTATTATTATGATTTTGTTAAAAATACCAAAGCCCAGACAATTCATTTGAAGAAGTACTGAGCTTACTAAGGTTATAAGGGTCTGTGAGAGAGGAAAGCCCAGATGTTCGAGCCTGGAACAGGTTAGGTAAACACGTGTTTTAGATAGAGCAAAGTGAAAAGATGGTAAACTGCTGAGAACAGTTTTAATAACGAAATACTGACGTTTCAAGCAGAGTCCTTCATCGAGTAAAAAGTAGAGTGCTGTGTAGGCAGTGTTTTAGATAGAGCAAAGTCAAAAGATGGTAAACTGCAGAGAATAGCTTTAATAACGAAATACTGACGTTTCAAGCAGAGTCCTTCATCAGAGTAAAAAATAGATAGAGCAAAGTGAAAAGATGGTAAACTACTGAGAACAGTTTTAGTAACGAAATACTGACGTTTTAAGCAGAGCCCTTCCCCTGAGAATAGTTTTAATAACGAAATACTGACGTTTCAAGCAGAGCCCTTCATCAGAGTAAAAAGTAGAGTGTTGTGTAGGCAGTGTGTTAGATAGAGCAAAGTGAAAAGATGGTAAACTGCTGAGAATAGTTTTAATAACGAAATACTGACGTTTCAAGCAGAGTCCTTCATCAGAGTAAAACGTAGAGTGCTGTATAGGCAGTGTTTTAGATAGAACAAAGTGAAAAGATGGTAAACTGCTGAGATTAGATTTGATAACGAAATACTGACGTTTCAAGCAAAGCCCATCACCATACGTGTATCACAAGTACTTGTTGGGCTACAAGTTCTGATTGTGTCATTGAATTTCCAGTTAAATGTACTCCAGAAAAGCAAGTAGAGGAACCAGTGCTAAACTACAAAAGCAGCATGCAAGAACTATATATTTTATTGGTTAATTTTACAAATTGAAAACTAAGTAAACTAAGTTCGGAATAGCAAAAGGATATAAAGATATTCAAGGAGAGAAAGTCAAGTTCATGGGAGAGATATGTGAGTCTGATGTGCCAGGATCCAGACGGTTGGACGCGAAACGATTGACGGGCGTCAGCGTACACTCGGAAACTGATCGGAGCTCGGAGATTTGACGGAGGAACGTTTTACCATCTTCACGAGTCTAAATCAATCGAATCAACACAGCGCAAATGTGAGAAATCCCAAAGTATCTACTAAATAGAAAGCGCGCGCAAAACCAGTCACTCTTAGCGGTAGTTTTTGCGGGCGAACGGAAAGGCGGGAGAGCGGAAAAGCGGGAGGAAAGAGGCGGACTTGTTCGCTTGCAGGTTTTTGAATCTAATTAAATATTCTGGCGGGAAGTCGCTGAAATGTACATCGTCCTGTTTTGACGTGTTTCGGGTTGTCGCACATGCAATGGAATGTGGTTCTACCCCTACTAAAACGTTTTCAAGAGTCTGTTTAACTCCAACTTCCAAAGATAGCACTTGAATAGCAATTTAGCCTGAATATAATTACTTCCCGAATTACGTCACCGGTCGAAAAATTCACCGGTGAATTTTGGCGCGCTGCAGGTGGAAAAAGTCCTTTTCAACGAGGAACCGAAAGGTCAAAAATGTCGAAAGGTCAAAAATGTCGATAGGTCAAAAATGTTTGAAAAGGACTTTGAGAAAGTCTAGCTGAGACCACGCTGACAAGACTCTGATGATGAGCGCTGAGATACCCCCACCATAGTCCCTAGAAATAAATGGTCTGGAAACGCGGCCAAAGTCTTTGTTCTAGGTTTTTGTTCACGTTTGTGCACCTTATTTCACCTTAACGCTTGCTGAACACATTGTATTTTTGGTATAATGAAGCAATCAACCAATAGCAGCGTTGCTTTATAAATATTAATGAACGTAAAACAAAAGATCGTGCACCTTATTTGCCACCCTCAACCTAAATTGTAGCTCATTGTTAACCGCTTTGATGTTCGACGCGTCTCCAGACAATATAATTCTAGGGACTATGCCCCCACATATTATAAATGAGTTTGTGAGAAGAGTGCTTCCAGTTTGACTCTACCAAACACCACAGGTTTCCGCCGGGTACTCCGAATACATTGTTTTCACCACTCGAAGATAAAATCCATATCTTCGCACCACCGTGTAATATCCTCTATTTAATACATGGTCTATAGACCATGTATTAAATATCTGCTGAAAAAACTTACCGTAGTGTAGTTGCAGCATTTTTGTGCATAGGACGCAGCGTCATCTAACTTCTTCTTGGCAAGAAAATGACGAGCTAAAAAGTTGTACGCAGCTGGAAGATCCTCACTGGACACCGCCTAAAATGATTAATATATTATATAGTGAGAGAAAGCATTTGATAGGATACCGAGAGAGGTGGTTAGGTGGGCGTTGAGGAAGCTGGGGGTTGAAGAAAGGTTGGTGATAGTAGTGATGACAATGTATGAGAAAGCAAGAACAATGATGAAAATGAAGCATGGAACAGTGAAGAGTTTGAGGTGAAGGTTGGGGTACATCAGGGGTCGGTTCTGAGCCCATTATTGTTCGTGGTTGTGATGAAGGCGCTGACGCAAGAAATTAGTGAGGGTCTGCCGTGGGAGCTGTTGTATGCCGACGATTTGGTTTGGATGGCTGAGAGCATTGACGAACATAAGGAGAAAGTGCTGCTGTGGAAAGAGTGCGTGGAGGCGAAAGGTTTTATTTTTTTTTATTTTTTTTTTATTTACAAGCTTTGCCAAAATGACAGGGAAGTCCCACAGAGCTTGTGGTTCCATTACGGGATCCCCAAATGGGTTACAAGTGAACACTGGTAAAACAAAGGTGATTGAGTAAGGGAAGATTTGTGGTGATGTTGAAAGGCTGGGGAAGTTGCCATGTACTGTATGTGAAAAGGGTATTGGGAATAATTCTATTCGATGTACGGGTTGCAGTGCATGGGTACACAAGCGTGGCGAGGGTGCGTTGTGCGTGGGGGAAGTTTAAAGAGTTTTCTGGGTTCTTGACAAGGAAGAAAGTGTCATTAACGCTAAAGGGGAAGCTGTATGTGACGTGTGTGAGGAGTGCTATGGTGTATGGAAGTGAGACATGGGCCATGACTGCACCAGAGGGGGAGATCAGTGGAGTGGACAGAGATGAGCATGGTGCGATGGATGTGTGGTGTATCGCTGAAGGATAGAGTGCCGAGTGCGGAGCTGAGGGAAAGAATGGGGATTGAGTTGGTGTCTGATGTGATAAAGCAGAACCAGTTGAGATGGTTGGGACATGTGCTGCGGAAAAACGATGGTGACTGGGTAAAGAAGAGCATGTCGCTCGAGGTGGAAGGTACAAGAGGACGAGGAAGGCCGAGGATGACATGGAGTCAGGTGGTGGAAAGGGATATGAGAGAGTGTGGGTTGAAAAGGGAGGATGCTCTGGAGAGAGAGAAGTGGAGGAAACTGCTGTGGGGAGCCGCCGGCCAATCCCCGAGTAAGCGAGGAAAACGGCAGGAAAACGATTGTTGTTGTTGTTTGTTGTTATAGTGAGAGAAAAGAAGAGACAGTCAAACAATAGCCTAAAATAGAGAGAAGAGAGAGAGGGTTTGTGGCAAGGCAAGGCAAGGCAAGGCAAGGCAAGGCAAGGCAAGGCAAGGCAAGGCAAGGCAAGGCAAGGCAAGGCAAGGCAAGGCAAGGCAAGGCAAGGCAAGGCAAGGCAAGGCAAGGCAAGGCAAGGCAAGGCAAGGCAAGGCAAGGCAAGGCAAGGCAAGGCAAGGCAAGGCAAGGCAAGGCAAGGCAAGGCAAGGCAAGGCAAGGCAAGGCAAGGCAAGGCAAGGCAAGGCAAGGCAAGACAAGACAGGCAGGCAGACAGACAGACAGACAGACAGACAGACAGACAGACACATGTACGTACCCCTAAGACTTCAACTTTCTGTACATAATTAGTAAAATATTTCACCGCTTCTTCCTCCTCTTGTAACCTTTCATGTAACCTAAACAAATTACATCAACATCACTTTTTCCAGTCCAAACTCCAACATAGAATTAACAAGACCATCTACTTCGTTAGATTATTGACAAACAATTTAAGTGATATTTACAACACGAGCAGGAGTGTTTTATCAGATTTAAAACCAAGAGGGCGCAGCCATAAAACACGTGATGCGAGTGTTTTGAATGGCTTCAAAAACGATTCGTTATTGGATGTTATGTTCATTAGTATTCTCTATATAAAATTGTATGTTCATTAGAATTCTATATATAAAATTGTATGTTCATTAGTATGCTTTATATAAAATTGTATGTTCCTTAATATTCTTTCTGACGTCAAGAAGTTATATCAGGTATAAAACCACGGACATGGTACTGATTTCCTTTGTGTTTTCCTCGTGGATTATTGAGTTTTTGAAAGTTTTTTTCGTATGTTTTTGCAGTACAAACTGTCGTAAGTCGATTCTATTTTCTCCCACTTATAATTTCCGAAGAAAATTCAGAAAAAGTTAATTTTGGGTGATGTCACTTTGGCGTAACATCACACACCACACTATTGTCCTAATTAGTGGCATTGTACAATTAAATATTCCATCCTCATCATTATTCAATACCTTAGGACCTTAGGTGTTTACAGACAATAGTTGAAGTGTTAAAATAAATTAATCACTAAACTACAGGGTGTATCAAAAAAAAGGCTACCCTTAGAAAATATAATTAACATTCTTTTCAAATAACCTATTGTATATTGACAGCCCTGGACACCTCTGAAGTCACGGATGCGTAAAAAACAAATGGTCGTATACACCTGGGAAATTACGATAACTTCTAAACGTATGAAGGAGCATAACTGAAATAAAAATGTTAATTATATTCATATCAGTTCGATTAAAAATGGTTCAACTGACCACAGAGCAACGCGTATGTGTCCAGGGCTGTCAATATACAATAGGTTATTTGAAAAGAATGTTAATTATATTTTCTAAGGGTAGCCTTTTTTTTGATACACCCTGTAGATCGGAATTGATCCGTTGTTTTTGTTCAAAATGTAACATGAGTCACCAGGGAATTGCCCAAAAACATACGAAAAAATTTTATCAACTCAAGCTGAAAACACTGCAAACGTACATAAAGTATATTTACCTTGCCAACTGCAGAACGGCCATGCCATCAAAATCTCCAACTGCGATTGCTTTTCTGTAACACTGCAACACATTTGAAATAATGTGTATTTTAACCCTTTATAGCCCAAGACCTACCTATATGCTGAATAAAATCGTCTGGCGTTAACCAGAATAAAATTCTTAAAGTGGCCAATGGACTATAAAGGGTTGATACGTAATATTTCATAAACGAGTGCGAGTGTTTTACCAGGGTTTCCAAACACGCGAGAACAATTGAGTTCACGAGGCTGTTCACCAAGCGATTTTTATAATTGTTCTCGAGAGTTTGTAAAACACGAAAGGCAATGAAAACACGAGGCGGGTACGGCCGAGTGGTTTTTGTTGTCTTGAGTGTTTTACAAACTCGAGAGAACAATTATGAAAATCGCGCGGTGAACAGTCGAGTGAATTCAATTGTTCTCAAGTGTTTGGAAACCCTGGTAAAACGCCAGCCACGAGTTTATGAAATAACTTCTCAGTTGACAATAGTCTACTGTTGTAGAATTCCCGAATTAGATGGCGTGCTATTATATAACCTAACTTAATTGGTTTCTGTGTTGAGCTTTGCATTTATAATTTAGAATTGTGGTAATAACACAGTTTTCTTTGTTTTGACTGTTTTTATAATTTAGAAATGTTGTAATGTACGCTTTTTATTGTTTAAAGCGTTTATTATCTAATTTCCTAATTATTAATTCAATTTTTCGTTTATTACCGGGGTTTCGCAACTCACGCACCTGACGAAATACGTGTTTTTGATTAGCTAATTAGCTCATGAATTATTCATGAATTTGAGAAGCACATATCATAACAGCTCAAACCATTTGATGGCATACCTTCTTAGCTTCGTCAACACGATTCAATTTCTGATAACATTCGCCTAGTGCGACTACCATTCGTGAATCATTTGGTCTGTCAAGAAAAAGTATCCATAAGCAATGATTAGAGCAAATAAATTTACATTTTACTCGGATGAGATACTTTCTCGATGATTTCACTTTGATTTCACTTTGCTCTATCTAAAACACTGCCTACATGTACATCACTCTACTTTTTACTCTGATGAAGGGCTTTGCTTGAAACGTCAGTATTTCATTATCAAAACTATTCTCAGCACTTTATAATCTTTTCACTTTGCTCTATCTAAAACACTGCCTACACAACACTTTACTTTTTACTCTGATGAAGAACTCTGCTTGAAACGTCAGTATTTCGTTATTAAAACTATTCTCAGCAGTTTACCATCTTTTCACGTTGCTCTACACTGTATCTAAAACACTGCCTACACAGCACTCTAGTTTTCACTCTGATAATGGGTCGACAGCTTTTTAGAGGAATGTCCATCCACGTCCCTTTCCCATCACGCCCTTCTAAGCGTATAGCCTTTCGACACCCCGATCTAGCGTCTTCATCATGCAGAGGTGCTTAAACAAAGCAGAATGTTGTTGGGGTTTTTTGGAAAGTAGAACTCAAGTAAAGTAGAGTCCAAACGTATTCGAACGCAGCAAATACCTTACCTTAATCTCTGAGCTTGTGTAAAGTAATATAAACTGTACAGCGGCATTTTAAGTATTTCGTACGTCTGTCCCAGACCATACCACGCCCGATAATCTCTCTGATTCACTTCTGAAAATATAAAATAATTTAAACGTCAGTATTTCGTTATTAAAACTAACCTCAGCAGTTTACCATCTTTTCACTTTGCTCTATCTAAAACACTGTCTACACAGCACTCTACTTTTTACTCTGATGAAGGACTCTGCTTGAAACGTCAGTATTTCGTCATTAAAACTATTCTCAGCAGTTTATCATCTTTTTACTTTGCTCTATCTAAAACACTGCCTACACAACACTCTAGTTTTCACTCTGATGAAGGACTCTGCTTGAAACGTCAGTATTTCGTTATCAAAACTAATCTCAGCGGTTTACCATCTTTTCACTTTGTTCCATCTAAAACATTGCCTACACAACACTCTACTTTTTACTCTGATCAAGGTCTCTGCTTGAAACGTCAGTATTTCGTTATTAAAACTATTCTATTTTATTTTATTTATTTAACTTTACCTTGACTAAATAAATAAATACAAGGATAGGAACACCGCAACAGCTGAGGCCGATTACTGCGGGTCCTTATTGTCTACTATTTACATTAAATAATATGTGATATAAATATAATTATATGATATAAACATAACAAGTAAAAACGTTTAATATGAAGCTAGCTGCATAAAGGTCTAAAAACAACAAGTAGGGGAAACACATAGACTACGGACAGAGTTACATTAATACAAATTGATTTCCAGGTGCGTGTGTCTTCAGAATGGTATATAGAGAGAATAGCAGAGTGGTAGTATTCTTTTAGTTTGTTTTTGAAATTTGAAAGATTGGTAGTCCGGGTTATTTCTTGAGGCAGCACGTTCCATATTCTTGGAGCTCTTATTAGGTATGATTTACCGTACGTCGATTTCTCAGCAGTTTACCATTTTTTTCACTTTGCTCTATCTAAAACACTGCCCACACAACACTCTACTTTTTACTCTGACGAAGAACTCTGCTTGAAATGTCAGTATTTCGTTATTTAGTACAGTGATGTATAGAGTTGAATTACCAATAGCTTGTCGATAAGACTCGATAGCTGCCGATGTGTTTTTCATTTCCATGTATTCATGTCCCATCAAGGTCCAAGCAGATAAGTATCGTGGATTGAGACGCAAAGCTCGTTGAAAGTATAAGATAGCTTTCTCGTGACACAATCGCAAACTATAGAAGTTACCTACAACATGAACATTATTATGAGAAATAATAATACACCGCGTTAAGTGCTCTGCTGGGTTGTGCTGTGCTACGTTGTGGTGTGGTGTGGTGTGGTGTGGTGTGGTGTGGTGTGGTGCGGTGCGGTGCGGTGTGGTGTGGTGTGGTGTGGTGTGGTGTGTTGTGCTGTGTCGTGCTCTACTCGGTGCTGTGGTATGTTGTGTTGTGTTGTGTTGTGTTGTGTTGTGTTGTGTTGTGTTGTGTTGTGTTGTGTTGTGTTGTGTTGTGTTGTGTTGTGTTGTGTTGTGTTGTGTTGTGTTGTGTTGTGTTGTGTTGTGTTGTGTTGTTGTGCTGTGCTGTGCTGTGCTGTGCTGTGTTGCGTTGCGTTGCGTTGCGTTGCGTTGCGTTGCGTTGCGTTGCGTTGCGTTGCGTTGCGTTGCGTTGCGCTGTGCTGTGTTGTGTTGTGTTGTGTTGTGTTGTGTTGTGTTGTGTTGTGTTGTGTTGTGTTGTGTTGTGTTGTGTTGTGTGTGTTGTGTTGTGCTGCGCTGTGCTCTGCTGAGCTGTGCTCAGCTCTGGCGCGCTTTGCTCAGCTCAGCTCAGCACAGCTCAGCTCAGCTCAGCTCAGCTCAGCTCAGTACAGTTCAGTTCAGCTCAGCTCAGCTCAGCTCAGCTCAGCTCAGCTCAGCTCAGCTCAGCTCAGCTCAGCTCAGCTCAGCTCAGCTCAGCTCAGCTCAGCTCAGCTCAGCACTGTTCAGCTCAGCTCATCTCAGCTCAGCTCAGCTCAGCTCTGCTCTGCTCTGCTCAGTTCAGTTCAGTTCAATTCAGTTCAGTTCAGTTCAGTTCAGTTCAGTTCAGTTCAGTTCAGTTCAGTTCAGTTCAGTTCAGTTCAGTTCAGTTCAGTTCAGTTCAGTTCAGTTCAGTTCAGTTCAGTTCAGTTCAGTTCAGCTCTGCCCTGGTCTGCTCTGCTCTGCTCTGCTCTGCTCTGCTCTGCTCTGCTCTGCTCAGCGCGGCTCGGCTCGGCTCTGCTTAACACTACTATGCTACGCTCTGCTGCGCTGGGCTATTACACGTCTCACCTATAACACAACAAGTCTCAACTCGATATTTATCAATCTCACAACAACAATGCGCCAGGTGACTCAGTTCTGGTTTCATTTCCTAAACAAACAAGAGCGACAAAAACTTCCCGTCAAAATATTCGCGCAAGTCTCTCCTCTTAATGAGTAAATCAAAGCCAAAGATAGATCACACAAACACATCATTCACCTTGACATATAATATATTGGAGTATGTGTCCATGTTATCGAGACAATATGGATCAACCTTACGCAGCTCATCAAAGAGATCAATGGCCAGATCAAAGTCTTGACAAGAAAGTTAGAAGAAAGTTAGGTGTCATTATATAGTTTGTCGTGATACCATAGGATTTTTGAGTTTTGTTTTTGTCTAGGGGGGCTGAAGTGCCGAACAGGGCCTTTCCAAAAAATTTTCCGTGGGGGGCGTTTACAAAAAGGGACTTTTCTAGGGGGTTCCGGGGGCATCCCCCCGGAAATTTTGGAAATTTAAGAGTCTTGGAATGAAAATGCCATTTCCTGCATTCTGAGGGGTGATTTTTAAGAACACTGAAGGTCACGAAATGTCATAAAAACTAGTTAAAATACAACACATTTCAACAATTTTTCGATGTTGTATTTTCTGGGTTGACTTAGTACTGTATATGGGTGCTTTTGGCTGACAGGAACAGGGTTCGAAATAGCAGCCGGCTGCCGGCGATAGCCGGCAGTTTTAGGACCTTGCCGGCAATTTCTAATTTCAAAATATAACTAAACTTTGGGTTATCGGCGAAATTGCTCTTGCCAAGATCAGAATTATGGTAATTTGTTTTGATTTCTCTGTATATGATCGACAAGAAACCAGTATTTGGTTTACAATACATTATTTGGGCCTATGTCCAGAACGTAACTTTGCTGCTTGGGAGCAGGGGCGTAGCCAAGTGAGTAGATAGTTGATGTGTTATATATATTGCAGGCATGCATATGCTATAAATTACAATAGTAAGGGTCTATACAAAATGCTTCCAACCTGTTTTTACATTTACAACTTGTTTATAAATAAATCTAAAGATATTCTGACGTACGTGTATCATTCTATGTTCTGGTTTGATTTCAACAAAATTATGTAATTTATTGCTTTCAGATTACTCTTAAATACTTGCCTCAAAATGCAGGAAATAGTGTTTCCGAGACCCTAGAAATCCAAAATTTTCCGGGGGGCATGCCCCCGGACCCCCCTAGGAGACCGAGGTTCTCGCCCCCCCAAACCCAAGACCCTGGCTACGCCCCTGCTTGGGAAACAGCCGGCAAAAATTCTGACCTACAAAAAACAGCCGACAAAATTAGGCATATTTTCTGAACGTTATTTCGAACCCTGAGGAATGAGGCTGTAACAGTTACTTTAGCCAAACGAGTAACCTATAATTTGTGAATGGTGATTGATGAGTCAGTTGCTGCAAAATTGGGGGGGGGGGGGGAGTTCTCCGGGGGCTAAAGCCCCTCAGCCCCCCATACTATACGCCTATGCGTAATACTACAGTAGGACTAAATGTTATCATGCAGGCCCGCCCAGAGGGGAGGGCAACTGGGGCAATTTGTCCCGGGCCCCCAGCTCGAGAGGGCCCCCCTAATTATAAATGCCGTAAAATGGCATGCGAAATTTTTGCAAGGGGGGCCCCAATTCTTTATTTTGCCCCGGACCCACTTTAGCCTCTGTGTGGGCCTGTTATCATGGTCATGGTTATGGTAATAGTCAAAGTCATCGTTGTAGTCAAGGTCTTGGTGATGCTGATGGTTGTGGTGGTGATAATGATGGTGATGATGGTCAAGATGATGATGGTGGTGATAACAATGATGGTGATGATGATAGTGATAGTGATGGTAGAAATCGTAATAGTCATGGTCATGTCAATAGTGATGTCATGGTCATGGTCATGTCAACAGTGATGTCATGGTCATGGTCATGTCAATAGTGATGTCACAGTCATGGTCATGTCAATAGTGATGTCATGGTCATGGTCATGGTCATGGTCATGGTCATGCAAATAGTGATGTCATAGTCATGGTCATGGTCATGGTCATGGTCATGCTCATGTCAATAGTGATGGTCAATGGTCATGGTCATGGTCATGCAAATAGTGGTGTCATAGTCATGGTCATGGTCATGGTCATGGTCATGTCAATAGTGATGTCACGGTCATGTCAATAGTGATGTCATGGTCATGGTCATGGTCATGGTCATGGTCATGCAAATAGTGATGTCATTGTCATGGTCATGGTCATGTCAATAGTGATGTCATGGTCATGGTCATGGTCATGGTCATGGTCATGGTCATGGTCATGCAAATAGTGATGTCATAGTCATGGTCATGGTCATGTCAATAGTGATGTCATGGTCATGGTCATGGTCATGTCAATAGTGATGTCACGGTCATGGTCATGGTCATGCAAATAGTGATGTCATAGTCATGGTCATAGTCATAGTCATAGTCACAGTCATAGTCATAGTCATAGTCATAGTCATAGTCATAGTCATGATCATAGTCTTGGTGGTGGTGATAGTCCTAGTGGTGGTCATAGTCACAGAACATTACCTCTTCTATTATACTGTACTAAAGCCAACTGTGACAAGACATAAGAACTTTTCCTAAAACCAGATTCCAGTAAATCATTATACATCTGATGTGCCTCAACATTTTGCTGTAGTTCCACTGCCGCGTGAGCATCAAAAAATATTTTCATCCAATGCTTTGGAAGAACTAGACTCTGCAGCTAAAACAACCCAGACAAATACTCAAGTCATTCACAAGAAACGCAACATTTTATAGTGGACAATTAAGTGATAGTTCAAATATGAGACGGAGGACTTTACCGGGATTTCAAAGTCCGGGTGTTTTGAAAAGGCGAGCCAAAGGCGAGCCTTTTTAATGCACGAGGGCTTTGTAATCCCGGTGAAGACCGACGTCGAGTATTTGAACTGACTTCTCAAACTCAAAACTCCGAAGAAACCTCTGAAACGTAATATAATTTGCCTTATTTCAAAGTACTAGCACTTTTCCTCCGATTTCAAATCACTGATTAAACATTAATTTCTTTTGTTTTTGGTTCATGAATTACTAATGAGTTTGAGAAGAAGATTGAATAAGCTAAGATCATAGTCAATCGAGATACGGTCTGGAAACTCGGCAAACTTCAAAGCACCCATAATGAGCTGTGATTTTATGTTGAACCGTACCTTACACCGTGCACATCCTTTGTTTTAGGTTTATTAATATTTAAATAGCACGGTTGAGTGATTGAACTGAAACGTTGCTATTGGACAATTCGTTCATTATACTAAAATACAATGTGTTCAGTGACCGTGCACCGTGCATAAAAATGGATAAAGGCGAACAAGAAGATAGACCAAAGACTTTAGCTGAGTTTCCAGACCATATCTCGATTGACTATGCTAAGATTGAGCGGCGGAGATGTGTATTGACATTTCTCAAACTCGTGTAATAATTCATGAATTATCATAGCCAATCCATAAACGTATACCACATCACATGCATGAGTTTTGATACCCAATGAAAACCTGTAGGAACCTTCCTAGTGAACTGGATCACATTTCTTAATCTGAGAAGCAAGATCAAACACTCGTTTATCGTGTTTCATCAGGGGACTCCAAACACTCGAAAACAATAAAAACCTCGCGGCTATACCCTCGGTTTTCATTTGTTTTCTCGTGTTTTGAACCCCTGATGAAACACTCAAACTCGCGTGTCTCATCTTTTCACGTATCTCGCAGTACGCAGGCTTCGGGGGAAAGTGGGCTCTGCCAACAAACCCGTTCTTCGCAACAGGCTTGTAGCAAGGCTGGGAACAAGTTGTAACAATGCTGTTCATTCAAGAAGCTGCTACAACCTTGTTAGCGTCAACCTGTTAACAACTTGTTAAAGTGCAAATGAAACGAAAATTAAATCAGTCTTATTTGAAAGAACACTTAAAATGATAGAGTAACATCTTTTGCAGTTTTTCGTTTCCTTGTTTCGTTCTTGAGATATTTCAGTTTGTTTGATATGTAAATTAAAGATTTTGAAGTCATGACGTGCATAATGAGTTATCGAAAAAAGTTATATAGCTTTGCTATTATCAAACCAAATTAATTCAAAGGAAGCATGTGGGCGTGTTTCGCCCAGAACACTAAACATGTAGATTTTCAGGTAATTATATTTGACATTATCAAAGATATATAACTTTTTTCGATAACTCATTATGCACATTATGACGTCAAAATGTTTAATTTGCATGTCAAACAAACTGAAACATATCAAGAACGAAGCAAGGAAACGAAAAACTGCAAAAGTTATTACTCTATCATTTTAAGTGTTCTTTCAAATAAGACAAACTTAATTTTCGCTCCATTTGCACTTTAAGTACAGAGTGGTAACAGGTTGTTGGAAAAACTTGTCATCAGTCTGTTGGAGTCATCAGCCTTGTTACAAGTTGTCAACAACCTGTTACAGAGATGTTAACAGACTGGGACAGCCAGTGCGAACACATGACGGTGACAGCTTGTTGAACAGCCTTGTAACAACTTGCTTGTAGGTCTGTAACAGCTTGTGCGTTTTTACGTGTGTAGGTCGGAAAGGGGCTCTGACTCGCAGAGTAATTTCGCAGTACCTCTTCTTTCGTCTTACAAAGGAACGCTATCTCAGTCCAAGTGCCCCAATGTAATGGCTCTTTCTCAACAGCTTCTAAAAATACTTCTAAAGCTTTGTCTTTCAGATCAAGTTCTTTCAAAACAACGCCATACCTTTTGAAAAACAAATAGTTGCTAATTAACAAATAGATTCCATTTTGCCGTTGTCTGTTCAGTTATAGATGCACAGATGACGTCACAACGTGGTAAGAACAAAAAAGTGGCCCACGAGACGCAGTCGAGTCACTGATGTTCTTCCCACGTTGTGATGTCTTCTGTGCATCTATAACTGAACAGACAACAAAACAAAAATGGAATCCATTTGTTTTATACCATATAAAAATTACACAATACTTCTTGCCGGATTTTGGGGCATGAAGAAAGAAAAAAGCAAGTCAGCTGACGTGATCTGACGTGATCCATGTGTCTGTCCGCTAATAGATCATGGGCAACAACCAATGAAAACACGCATAGCTAGCAGAGTATTGTATAATGCTCAATGGATTATTGAATGTCAACAGCAAACATCGAAACTGTTAAGTTAACCTTTTTTAAAACGTATTTTTTAAAGGTGCTGTTACACGATGCGATTTTTCTTGCAACAAATCACTGAATGTTGTAAGTTGCATAAAAAATCGCACCGTGTAACACCCCGTAGCAACTTGTGATTTATTTTTTTTTGCCGTGTTGCATGTTATAGAGCAGTAAACTCTAATGCGTCCCGTGATAATCGACACATGTGAGATTATCGCTTTTATTAGTGGTGGAAACATCATTAAAAAACTCATTAATAATTCATGAGGAAACACAAAGAAAAATCATAACCGTATCGTGGTTTTAATGTGATAAAACATTCTTCTGATTTACATAAACTTTAGCTTTGATTTTCTCGCCTAAAGCCGGTTTTCCACCTAGGCATAATCCCTAGAATTATATTGTCTGGAGACGCGACGAACATCAAAGCGGCTAACAGTGAGCTACAATTTAGGTTGAGGGTGGCAAATAAGGTGCACAATCTTTTGTTTTACGTTCATTAATATTTATAAAGCAACGCAGCTATTGGTTGATTGCTTCATTATACCAAAAATACAATGTGTTCAGCAAGCGTTAAGGTGAAATAAGGTGCACAAACGTGAACAAAAACCTAGAACAAAGACTTCGGCCGCCTTTCCAGACAATTTATTTCTAGGGACTATGCACTAGGCGATTTTTTTCGTGCGAAGCGACTTTCTTTTGTTCGAATTCAATAGATTTCTGATTAGTTCCGGCTCAGAGCTCATGAGACAAAAGAAAAAGAAAAAGTCGCTTCGCGCGAAAAAAGTCGCCCAGTGGAAAACCGGCTTTAGACAACGTTATTCTTCAAAATTACTACGCCGACGAACTTACCAACTGGTGATCGTTTTTGAAGCCATTCAAAACACTCGCAGAACGTGTTTTATCAGATCTAAAACACTCGGCTTCGTCTCGTGTTTTATATCTGATAAAACCCTCCTGCTCGTGTTTTAAATATTACTAATATTAGTTTTTAACCCTTTACTGACCAGGTTTCTGGGCGCTTTCCCCTTGACGAGTAAAATCATCTGGCATTAGCCAGAGTAAAATTGTCTGGCTCACACACTCGCAGAACGTGTTTTATCAGATCTAAAACACTCGGCCTCGCCTCGCGTTTTATATCTGATAAAACACTCCTACTCGTGTTTTAAATAATAGTTCAAATACGAGACGGAGGACTTTACCGGGATTTCAAAGTCCGAGTGCTTTTTGAAAAGGCGAGTCTTTTTAATGCACGAGGGCTTTGTATTCCCGGTAACTGAGTCCGACGTCGATTATTTTAACTGACTTCTCAAACTCAAAACTCCGAAGAAACCTCTGAAACGTAATATAATTTGCCTTATTTCAAAGTCCCAAGAATTTGAAAAGGTATTTTTTACTAGTACTTTTCCTCCGATTTCAAAGCACTGATTAAACCTTACTTTCTTTTGTCTTTGGTTCATGAATTATAAATGAGTTTGAGAAATATTACATAAAACACTCTATTTTATATAATAAAAAACAATAAATGCTGGTAAAAATTTGAAGCCTCAGTCAGTTTCACAAAAATTTAAACCATAACTCGCTACACTCAATTGTTCACTCACATATAAAGACCAAATCCGTCCAATGTTTTCCGTTTTTGAGACAGCTCAATTCTCAGCGGTGAAAGACTTTTATTTTTTATTGAGTTCTGCTCAAGAGGACCTAAAATAAGATTCAAATATTACCAGGGTTAAGTCACGTTGGCCTGAAAAACAGAGAAAAATCTTCTCGACGTTTCGAGCGAAGGCCCTTCGTCAGGAGAAATTAGTAAACAACTCACATGTGGTCACGCGTATTTATAGCAGAGCTACAATGGGAATCACGTGAACACATGTAAGCCAATAAAAACAAAGTAAACAAATAAATTAATATGTAATTTTAGCCTGTGTGCAGGCTAACTTTTACTTTTATTTTGTTTTTATTGGCTTACATGTGTTCACGTGATTCCCATTGTAGCTCTGCTATAAATACGCGTGACCACATGTGAGTTGTTTACTAATTTCTCCTGACGAAGGGCCTTCGCTCGAAACGTCGAGAAGATTTTTCTCTGTTTTTCAGGCCAACGTGACTTAACCCTGGTAATATTTGGATTTCAACCGTGGCCGACGCTGTCCTAGAAGCTTTTAACTGTATACTAAAATAAGATTGTCTCTGATCTAATTTTGATTACAAAAATTGAAAGTGTAAATAAAATTTCTTTTGGCATTCAAACTACCAACCTAAAAGATCTGTTATCTGATCATTCTTTTTCTTCTCACCAGCCTAGAAAACGTTTTATACATACATGTATTTTACGAATTAAGTACAGTATAATGTATTTATTTTACATGAAGCATTAATGCATTTAACAAATATTTCAACTAAGTGAACCAGGATAACTTCCTTCACCGATTCATTCGTTCATTTAGTCGTTCGTACGTACGTACTTTCATTCATATTTTGATATTTTCGTCTTCTTGTTTGTTTGTTTGTTTGTTTGTTTGTTTGTTTGTTTGTTTGTTTGTTTGTTTGTTTGTTTGTTTGTTTGTTTGTTTGTTTGTTTGTTTGTTTGTTTGTTTGTTTGTTTGTTTGTTTGTTTGTTTGTTTGTTTGTTTGTTTGTTTTGGTGGTTCCTTTTTAGCTTCTCTGCTTCTCTCCTTGCTCCCTGTTCTTTTTGCTTTCTTTTTGTTTGCTCATTTGCCTGTTTCCTTGTTTATCTGCTTGCTTCAGTTGCTTGCTTGCTTGCTTGCTTGCTTGCTTGCTTGTTCTTCTTGCTTTCTTTTGCTTTCTTTCTTTCTTTCTTTCTTTCTTTCTTTCTTTCTTTCTTTCTTTCTTTCTTTCTTTCTTTCTTTCTTTCTTTCTTTCTTTCTTTCTTTCTTTCTTTCTTTCTTTCTTTCTTTCTTTCTTGCTTGCTTCCTCCCTCCCTCCCTCCCTCCCTCCCTCCCTCCCTCCCTCCCTCCTTCCCTCCTTCCCTCCTTCCTTCCTTCCTTCCTTCCTTCCTTCCTTCCTTCCTTCCTTCCTTCCTTCCTTCCTTCCTTCCTTCCTTCCTTCCTTCCTTCCTTCCTTCCAACCTCCCTTCCCTCCCTCCCTCCTTCCTTATTCATAACCTAATTCAACAACACTTTACTTACAAGATACATTGAATAGATCTTCAAAAAATAGCATTTATTGCTCTTGCAGCCTTCTAAATAAGATGCAGCACGTTCAAATTCCTTGCAATCAAAGTAGGACTTTCCCAACAAATAATGGTCATACTCTAACAAAAACGCTTCATCTATTGGGACTTCAGCTGCGTCTTGCGCTGGTTTAACCTCAAGATTCAAGGCTAATTCAGAAGCCCTAAAAAATATGAAAGAATCGGTTGAAATACAGCTATACAACCCTAATAATACTCTACCAATGTCGCTATGATGGCAGAATAACATAGTTTAAAGTTCACATGACATGAAAATTCACCCCCGTTTTTTATTATTAAGGACTTTAAGACTCAGACAACGGACTACGGCTACGGTAGAAAGTTTAACAGTGATATTAAATGGTGGTGTATTTATACATTCAAATTTCAAGATACATAATCGCACATACTCGTTTTGTTCTCAAATTCTTGAGGAAAAACACTTGTTCAATCTATGGTAGTCGCGAGAGTAATGTTAAGCTTTTCCAAGGCTTCTGTAGTGACTCAGGTTTCGTGTTGTCTTTACAGCATAAAAATGCTTTTTCTACATTATCAACAAAGTCACGACGGCGTAAAGATTACTCTTGGGACCGTCATTTGCAAAAGTTCTTTGTATATGACGTAAAATTCTATTGTTCAAACAGTGTAATAAAAGTAGCGTGCTGCGTAGGCAGTGTAGAAACAACAATCGAAATATAGTAAGGTTAGATATACTGCCGAAACAGAGAACGTAGGAGTCTAACGTTTTGAGCGAAGGCCCTTCGTCAGAGAGAAACGTGAAGGGCCTTCGCTCGAAACGTTAGACTCCTACGTTCTCTGTTTCGGCAGTACTGTATATCTAACCTTACTATATTTCGATTATTGTTCAAACACGTTGCCGTAGTCGAAGTCGCTGTGTTTTCTTAAAGTCCCTATTGTTTTGGGGGAAAAAACAATGGCTTATGAATGCCTTTTAGATCTCACCCCATTCTTGAGTTACTGCCTGCAACATTTCAGCTACGATGTCATTAGTTGTGCATTAACCATAAAATGTTAAATTAACGATATCTTCTCATTGGTTTGACGAAACTAACTCAAACTTTGCCGACATATTCATTCTAGACCCTACCATACTTCTGAGCAGTTTGAGCCAGTTTAGTTAAACTAATGAGAAGATGTAGTTAATTTTCCATTTTATGCTATGCACATGACTAATGACATCATAGCTGAAATTTTGTGGTTGATAACTCAAGAATGGGATAAGATCTGAAAGGCATGTAAAAGCCATTTTTCATTATTTTAAATGTTCTTTGGAAAAAAATAATAAAAAGCCGAGGTCAAATTTCATGCCATGTGCAACACTGTAAATGGCCAACACTGTAAATGGCTGAACAATACAGAGTCGGACTGACCCTATGTGCCATTGTGCCAATGGCACATGCACCCCCTTAGGATGCTGTTAGCGTGTGCTGTTAGCGCGCTGCCTCTCACCAAATAGTTAAGCCCGGTTAGACGGGGTTAGTACTTGGATGGGTGACCGCTTGGGAATGACCCCGTTGTCCGGCTTGGACTCATGTGAGTAGAGTTGTAGTTGATCTCTCCTGTGCTTCGAGGGTTTTTCGCCGGGTTCTCCGGTTTTCCTCCCTCCATAAAATCAACACCTAACATCTCAGCTGTGATCCGTGGTCTGAACTGTGTCGTTGGCGGCTGCTTCGAGCGCCTTTGATATGCCTCGACACGGCCACGTTGATCTGCGTCCTTCGCAATTCAGCCGCTGGCTGCAAGTAAGGATGATTAGCCACCCAGTCCTTTACAGTCCTTTACATATTTGATATGTAGTACAATTCCTATTTAAAAACCTGATTTTGGATTTATAGTCGTTTTACATTTTAATCAGTATTTATGGTACAGCTAATAGTATATTACGATTAAATAAATAATATTTTAGTAATTAGTATGCTTCACACAGCTGACAGCCTGACATGAAGTAGTCACCTAATTAATGGTACACACAATGTGAGTTGATTTGTCCATGTATGACGACATGTCATGATGTAACAATACTGTACAAAGGTGACTTTGATAGCTAATCAACACCATTAAATCAACGCTAACAGCTAAAAACTACTACAACACTTGCTCTTAGAAAGTTGGAATCAACAGATCGAAAGCAATTCACGAAATAAACATGAATTTACAAATAGTTTATGGCTTAACTCGTGGTCAAAAATCATGCTGAAAAAACGATCAGAAGCGTAGTTAAAGCAATATTATTTCACAAATTCATAGCCAAGCAACTGCTTACCATTTTGCCGTATGAATAAGCCCTCTGCTTGAACATTCTCGAGCACAAATCCGTAGATCTCTTTTCATTTCTCTCAAGGTCTCCATTGACACGACCGCCATCTTGAAATCTCTTCGAGGTCACGGAGATCCCCCTTCGTCACGCATGTCCTACTATTCCAAGATGGCCGCCATAAAACAATTAATATTTCTTGTTTTTTTGTTTCCATCGGCTTTTTAAATAACTTTAAAGTGTTTTCAAAAAACTATGCAGTTAATATATCTTCTATAATACGACTCCGAGGAAGAACACAGTGTTTCTAGCCAACATTATATTTAAATTATGGGGGAAAAAACATTACTTTTTTGACTGAAAACAAATGATTTTGTTGGTTATAAAGATAAGCTTAATCCGATTTACCTCGCCAAGGCCAAACTGTTTTAACCTAGAATTTGAAACACGAGTTTTTAAATTTCACTTACCTTGGTACATTAAACTATCCACAATAGACAAATCAGTGTAAACAAACAGTTTGTTATTTAGCTTTCCAATCATCTATTTTCACGATATTTATACAGATTTAAATTATATTTAAAATGAAATAGTCGTTAGTTAGCATTTGCAAAGTTTGTTACAAACTTTGCAAATGCTAACTAACGACTATTTCATTTTAAATATAATTTAAATCTGTATAAATATCGTGAAAATAGATGATTGGAAAGCTAATTGATAAATTGAGATCATTACTCCATTACTTAGGATTAGGTTTTAAAAAACTAGTCTGTTACTAGAAAAGAAGTTTTTTACTTTTTTAAAAGAATTAGAAAAATAATTGAAAAATAATAAACTTCAGTGAAAACTGAAACTTTATAATAGAACTCGTCTCCGACTTCAATTTATCTTAGGTCGCTTTACATACAGTAATATGTCTAAAGTATGTATATAAATATAATGTAATGTAGTTATGTAGAAAAAGAAGATTGTTCCTCCAAGTGTTGTAAATAAAAGTTTATATAAAGTTCCTTTTGAAAATTCAATGTAAAATACAAAAAACAATGGACACTCCCAAAAGGGTTAATATTTTTATTCAACGTTTCGACTAGCTTGCAGTCATCATCAGGAAACATCCTGATGATGACTGCAAGTTAGTCGAAACGTTGAATAAAAATGTTAACCCTTTTCGAAGTGTCCGTTGTTTTGTATTTTATTAATTTACTCAGTGGTAACCGTAATTTTTGGCCAAACTCCAATGTGTTGTTGAACCTTACCAATTGGCAGGCACGTAGCCAGGATTTTGAAAGGGGGGAGCCGGAATCAAAGTAAATTTTTAGGGAGGTCCGGGGACATGCTTCCCCGGGAAATTTTGAATCGAGTCGCTGAAATGCCATTTCCTGGCTTTTGCAGGAAGATTTGACAGACTCTGAAGGTTAAAAAACGTCATATAAAATACTCAAAACACGCAAACGTCACACAGATATTCAAAATGCATACACTCAGTAGATTGAATACACTGTTTACAGTTTATTTCCTGACACAATTCACATTGCATAGTTACATGTCCGTTGTTTTATATCAAAAGGGGGGGAGCCGATCCCGATATATATTTCAAAATTTTCATTGCTTTTTAAGCACTAGGTGTCTTTTTCAACAAAAGCATACATGTATGTTGTTATTCGTCTTATATTAAAACATTTAAATAAAGTTTGTTGTCTACTGAAACTAAGTTTCTTGTCAGCTTTGTTTGAAGTCACAGTCTAAGCGTTGTTCTATTTTATAGTATTGTAATATTATTTTATTGTGTTGTCGTGAAGGAGTTATTAGGCAGCTCTGTTAGCCTATGATGCTGTTTTCTTCCTAAATATGTTGGTCATAATTAGTGGTCTGGTTTGGGGTTGAGCTGGGGCTGTAGTAGTAACAACAACGGTTCTTGGTTCCTGAAATGAGGAAGAAAACATATCATATTGATTGATTAATTGATTGATAAGTTGCTTGGTTGCTTGGTTGCTTGGTTTATTGATACGTTGGTTGATTGATTGGTTGATTGGTTGATTGGTTGATTGGTTGATTGGTCTGTCTGTCTGTCTGTCTGTCTGTCTGTCTGTCTGTCTGTCTGTCTGTCTGTCTGTCTGTCTGTCCGTCCGTCCGTCCGTCCGTCCGTCCGTCCGTCCGTCCGTCTGTCTGTCTGTCTGTCCGTCCGTCCGTCCGTCCGTCCGTCCGTCCGTACGTCGGTTGGTCGTTTTTTAGTTAGTTAGTTAGTTAGTTAGTTCGTTCGTTCGTTCGTTCGTTCGTTCGTTCGTTCGTTCGTTCGTTCGTTCGTTCGTTCGTTCGTTCGTTCGTTCGTTCGTTCGTTCGTTCGTTCGTTCGTTCGTTCGTTCGTTCGTTCGTTAGTTAGTTAGTTAGTTAGTTAGCTAATTGATTTGTTGGTTTAATTGTTAGTTTGTTGTTTGGTTGGCTGATAGTTAAAGTAAACTTACTTTTGGAGCACAGCAAACTCCAATGCATCCATAAATACACCCAACCAAAGACGTTATTGTAAGAATTACATACACAAGAGTTGCTACAGCTGTTACATTTCGCACCACTTTAAGAGCAGAACAACTTACATCATCTGTTAAGAAGATATTCTTTGTTTAGAGAGAGTTAGAGAGTTGGAGAGTTGGAAAGTTGGAGAGTTGGAGAGTTGGAGAGTTGGAGAGTTGGAGAGTTGGAGAGTTGGAGAGTTGGAGAGTTGGAGAGTTGGAGAGTTGGAGAGTTGGAGAGTTGGAGAGTTGGAGAGTTGGAGAGTTGGAGAGTTGGAGAGTTGGAGAGTTGGAGAGTTGGAGAGTTGGAGAGTTAGAGAGTTAGAGAGTTAGAGAGTTAGAGAGTTAGAGAGTTAGAGTTAGAGTTAGAGTTAGAGTTAGAGAGCGCGTTATAGAGTTATAGAGAGTTAGAGTGTTGGAGAGTTAGAGTTGTGAGTTGAAAGTTTGAGTTGTAGATTAATTGTAGTTTGTAGTTCTAGTTCCTATATTCACATACAATTTGTCAGATCGCCTATAACTCCACAAACGCAAACTCCTGGTGCTGCAGGAACCCCAAAAACAATGGAGCCAGCACATGTGTTGAGAAACGCCCAATAAATAGCAGCGATGACCACGCCAACTACAGCAATAATAATTCCGATAATATGCGCTACAAGCGCTATTCCCAACTAAACAAAGAACAGTGGTTGAAGTTGAAATTGGCGTAAAATAAACACGAACATAACTATAGCGTCTGGTTAGAAAAAACAACAAACTACAGTATATTCTCCCTATCTTTCTAAAACACCAACTTGATTGGTTGGTTGGTTGGTTGGTTGGTTGGTTGGTTAGTTGGTTAGTTGGTTAGTTGGTTAGTTGGTTAGTTGGTTAGTTGGTTAGTTGGTTGGCTGGTTGGTTAGTTGGTTAGTTGGTTAGTTGGTTAGTTGGTTGGTTGGTTGGTTGGTTGGTTGGTTGGTTGGTTGGTTGGTTGGTTGGTTGGTTGGTTGGTTGGTTGGTTGGTTGGTTGGTTAGTTGGTTAGTTGGTTAGTTGGTTAGTTGGTTAGTTGGTTAGTTGGTTAGTTGGTTAGTTGGTTAGTTGGTTAGTTGGTTAGTTGGTTAGTTGGTTAGTTGGTTAGTTGGTTAGTTGGTTAGTTGGTTAGTTGGTTAGTTGGTTAGTTGGTTAGTTGGTTAGTTGGTTAGTTAGTTAGTTAGTTAGTTAGTTAGTTAGTTAGTTAGTTAGTTAGTTAGTTAGTTAGTTAGTTAGTTAGTTAGTTAGTTAGTTAGTTAGTTAGTTGGTTAATTGGTATATAGTTGGTTGTTTAGTTGGTTTGTTGGATCCTGTTATAATAAAAACTGAAGTTAACGTTCTAAACACGACGTTATATTCACTAGTAATGTTATATTTAATAATGTTCATTATTAATGATTATGACAAAGAATTATGAAGATTGAATCCTGATCGACTTACGAGTCTGACATTTCTCGTCAATCCTGCTGCGATGCATAGAATTCCTAGAACTGCAAACTTTGAAGAAAAGAGAAACACGGGAACAGTAGTTAAGAAGTTATACGTTCATCGTAAAATAACACATGTGCATCCAAATCCGAACAAAAAATGTGAGCGTATTTGTTTCTATGTTCAAAATGCGTAGCATATTTAATTCTATAAAAACAATGAAAAACATTGTTTGTGTCCATTTTAAAATATGTTAATTGTCAAGATATTGTCTCCCCCGGAAACGTAAAATTTCCATCTTGAGAGTGTTGTCACAGAATACGAAAGCTATCGTAACCGAAACATCTAGAGAATTGTAAAAGCTCTTTCATAAAAACCTCTATTAATTGTTTACCATTTTGAAACTTGAGTTAATGCCAATATTAAATAAACTCTTTTAATATCTCGCGCACTTAAATTGAATAAATATATAAATATATTAAAAACTATCTCTAAAGTTCTTTCCTGCATGTCCGAATCGGTATTTGGTATTTTATTCACTTCTGAGGAAGCCTTCGGACAGGAATGAGTTATAAACTATCTCTAAAGCTCTTTCCTGTCCGAATCAGTCTGTATTATTTTATTCTGGCTAACGCCAAACGATTTTATTCACCTCTGGGGAAGCCCTCGGACAGGAATGAGTTTTAATCATGTTTTAATCTATCCTTCAATTCCTATGGCTCGTTCCTTCAATAGTTGAGCAATGGGCTATAATTCCGAATTAGTGTGAATTAATTCAAATTGTGAATAAATGCTTTCATTGACTTCAAGACAGTGTTACAAGTCCCATTTAGATAAATCTAGAAATAGTTCTACTTACATACGCAGCCCACAGCCCAATACTAACACCGACAGCACCAGAAGACAACTTGCTTCTAGCAATCCCACCACAAATCACCCCAACGCCACCAAAAACTAACTCCGTGAAACCAATGTGTACTGAAGAACGAGATATCCTTTGGGATAAAACCATCTTGAAATAGCTATACACAACGTTGAATATAGTAACTGGATCAATAATACTGCTTGTAGATTTCAAGGATTCATATTTGGTCAAAAATATTCATCTTTGTTGACACTTAAGTGAAGAGTTCTATAGAAGGCGTATTTTGTGACGTATGTCTTTGACTAATCATGTCTGGAAGACCATGTTTTTTTTCCTACAAAAAATATTGATACTTTATTTCCTGTATGCAAAGAATGTGAAGTGTTGTTTTAAACTAACGCTTAAAAACAGGGCTTTAAAACCCTTTCATTCGTGTTGTTGTTGTTGTGAAACCAGTTTTACTGTGTCCAACACCAGACTATTTTACTCTGTCTCAACACCAGACTATTTTACTCTGTCTAACACCAGACTATTTTACTCTGTCTAACACCAGACTATTTTACTCTGTCCAACACCAGACTATTTTACTCTGTCTAACACCAGACTATTTTACTCTGTCTAACACCAGACTAATTTACTGTGTCTAACACCAGACTATTTTACTGTGTCTAACATCAGACTATTTTACTCTGTCTAACACCAGACTATTTTACACTGTCCAACACCAGACTATTTTACTCTGTCTAACACCAGACTATTTTACTGTGTCCAACACCAGACTATTTTAGTCTGTCTAACACCAGACTACTTTACTGTGTCTAACACCAGATTATTTTACTGTGTCTAACACCAGACTATTTTACTGTGTCTAACACCAGACTTCCCCATTTTCTTCTAACTTCTTTGTAACTGCTTGGTTCAATTTCGAGCCATACAAACTTTAGTATTTTCCTCTGGCTAACGCTAGATAATTTTACTTATCAAGAAATAACTTCCAGTCACAAAGAGGTCAGGAAACAGTCTTGGGAACCTTGGTTATACGTATATACTAACGCTGTAATGCAATTCTTCAGCGATATATAGAAAGTACAGTTTTGCGTAGGCAGTGAAACTGCTGAGAATAGTTTTGATAACGAAATACTGACGTTTCAAGAAGAGCCCTTCATCAGAGTAAAAACTAGAGAGTTGTGTAGGCAGTGTTTTATACAGAGCAAAGTGAAAAGATGGTAAACTGCTAAGAATAGTTTTGATAACGAAATACTGACGTTTCAAGCAGAGCCCTTCATCAGAGTAAAAAGTAGAGTGTTGTGTAGGCAGCGTTTTACATAGAGCAAAGTGAAAAGATGGTAAACTGCTGAGAATAGTTTTGATAACGAAATACTGACGTTTCAAGCAGGGCCCTTCATCTGAGTAAAAATTAGAGAGTAGTAGGCAGTGTTTTAGATAGAGTAAAATAAAAAGGTGATACATTAAATGAGATTTAATAAAATGAGATTTTTAGGGTCTTCACATTTCCTCTGATAAAGGGCTCCGTTTGAAACAGCAGCATATTGTTGCTAATAATCTCTAACTTGCTCTTAGTATTATAGTTCTCTGGCAATCTCGCTGTGTCCGCAAGGATGCTCTATAACTTGGTTGCTTGATAGCGCTAGGAGTGGACACTTAATTCATATCCATCCCTAGGTTAGATTGTCCGAGATAACTTTCAGCACGAGTGCTAAGTTCGGCTTGCTGAAGAGCTGTCGTGGAGTGGCTTTGTTGTGGCATAGCCCCAGAGTACCCAGACGCTGGTATGGTTCCAGAAGGGTCTTGCTGTGATGGTACTATGGTTCCAGACGAACCTGGCGTTCCAGAGTAAGTTTCAGTATGAGTGCTAGGATCGGCCTGTTGAGGAGTTGTCATGGAGTGGCTTTGTTGTAGTATAACGCTAGAGTAGGCAGGCGGTGATATGGTTCGAGAGAAGTCTTGGTGTGATGGTACTGTGGTCTCAGAGGGACCTTGGCGCGGTGATATGGTCGTAGAAGAGCCTTGTGGTTTTGGTATGGTACCAGAAAAGCCTTGCTGTGGTGATAGTACGGTACTAGAGGAGCCTTGTGATGGTGGTGCTGTGGTCCCAGAGGGGCCTTGGTGTGGTGATGGAATGGTTGTAGAAAAGCCTTGTGGTAATGGTGTGGTACCAGAAGAGACTTGTGATGGCTGTGGTTGTGGTATGGTACGGGAAGAGCCTTGTGTTGTTGTTGGTGGTGGTAGCGTTGCAGGAAAGCAATGCTGTGGTGATAGTATGGTACCAGATGAGATTAGTGGTGGTGGTGGTAATATCGTTGCAGTGAATCCTTGCTGTGGTCGTGGTATGGTACCAGAGAAGCCTTGTTGTTGTAACATGGTTCTAGAAGACCCTGGCATTGCATGGTAGCTTTGTTGAGGTGTAACCCAGAAGTATCCACTCTGAAGAGAAGCCCCATGGTAGCCCTCATTAGGCAAAGCGGTGTAAGGTGGTGGATTACAATTAATAAATGGACTGTTAAAGAACGAAGGACCTGGTTGAGCTGACACGGGAGCGCTCACCTCCATACTCTGTTCCTGAGCAGTAAGAAAAAACAAAACACATTTCTAAAATGACAGAGGGCGTCGCCACTAGACTTACCAAAGTACTGCGAGAGTCAGAGACACAACACAACACAACACAACACAACACAACACAGCACAGCACAGCACAGCACAGCACAGCACAGCACGAGCACGAGCACGAGCACGAGCACGAGCACGAGCACGAGCACGAGCACAACACGACACGACACGACACGACACGACACGACACGACACGACACGACACGACACGACACGACACGACACGACACGACACGACACGACACGACACGACACGACACGACACGACACAACACGACACAACACAACACAACACAACACAACACAACACAACACAACACAACACAACACGCCGCCCAGGATATGATATGGTCCACGATTTATGCGACGTCTAGAGAAAGTAGAGACGATCCTTGGCAAGAGAAGGCAGTTGATTGTTTGATCTGGGACGCCGAATTGATATAGGCGGCGCGGACACCAGAGAGGCTCCAGCTCTTAGCGCTAGTTTTTGCGGGCGGGTGGAAAGGCGGGTGAGCGGAAAGGCGGAAGAGTGGAAAAGCGGAGGAAAGAGGCGGACTTGTTTCGCTTGCAGGTTTTTGAATCTAATTAAATATTCTGGCAGGAAATCGCTGAAATGTACATCGCCCTATTTTGACGTGTTTCGGGTTGTCGTTTATGCAATGGAAAGTGGTTCTATCCCAACTAAAACGTTTTCAAGAGTCTGTTTAACTCCAACTTCCAAAGATAGCACTTGCATAGCAATTTAGCCTGAATATAATTACTTCCCGAATAACGTCACTGGTCGAAAAATTCAACGGTGAATTTTGGCGCGCTGCAGGTGGTAAAAGTCCTTTTCAACGAGGAACCGAAAGGTCAAAAATGTCGAAAAGTCAAAAATGTCGAAAGGTCAAAAATGTTTGAAAAGGACTTTGAGAAAGTCTACGTCACCACCGTTGGCAGCACAACATTGTTTATTTAACATCTAATATAATTATTCTCCACCCGAGTTCACTGTCCCATAATAATTATTCCAACAACATAAGATGAAGAGTTAAGTCTCTCGATATTGAAGAAACTAGATTTGAGTTTTGAAATATCAAATATAAGTACCATCATTCCATGACCTGCTCCCAACTTAATCATGTAATTCAGTCGGTAGAGCGTCGGGCTAGTAAACTTCAAACTGAAGGTCGCGGGTTCGAATCCCAGCTGCCGAGTCGAGTCGAGTCGAGTCGAGTCGAGTCGAGTAGAGTAGAGTGGAGTGGAGTGGAGTGGAGTGGAGTGGAGTGGAGTGGAGTGGAGTGGAGTGGAGTGGAGTGGAGTGGAGTGGAGTGGAGTGGAGTGGAGTGGAGTGGAGTGGAGTGGAGTGGAGTGGAGTGGAGTGGAGTGGAGGTTAAAACCTATCTCTTTGACTTTAACACTTTGAAGCCTGACGACGAGTCTTTAGCATTTTATTCTGGCTAACGCCAGACGATTTTATTCAGCACAGGGAGAGGTCCAGGCCTCAAAGTGTTAATCTAAAGTCACTTACCCTTCGTGTATAGCAAGTTGTTATGCATATGCAACAAAGCACGGTTGCGGCGAAACATGCAATAAGAGTGAATGCATTGACAACTGTTATCACTCCATTGAGATTTCCCACCGTCTTCAGATCAGAACAGCTTGCACCATCTGTAATAACAATACACATAATTTGCTTACACATAACGTAGGATAACTCTACGCCTAGAAGGAGATACAACATGGCTTCCAACTTTCAGTCGAATGTGAATCTTCTTTTGAGAATGGACAACGAGGTAAGGAAAAAAATTACAATCAGAGTAAGACAGAGTGAAGATAGATCTGATATTGTATCATTTTTACGTACACTGTTTAAAGATTATTTTTTTTGTTATTTTAAAATTTATATTAATAATAATATTATTTATAATAAAATTAATGATATTTGGTGTAGAATAAAGTTAGGTAGTATAGTTTGTCTAGTGACTTTCCTTTCCTCTGTTTAGGATAACAACTCTATCTGGCCTGCGGACGTGACCCGAGACGGCCACGAATGCCACACAACTCTTCTTCAGAGATTACCCTATTGGCCAAGTAAACGGTCACCCTACTCCTACATGCGTAAAAGTCTCACAAGTTGTTGTATACACACGCAAAAACGGACACTCTGTGTCAGACCTGATGCAGAATGATGTCAGATCTGTTCAGAAAAATGTAGCGACCCCTGATACAGCCTGTTGCAGTATCAGCTATGACACACCTATGATATCATGTCTGTATCATACCTGCAGCCATACAAGAGACTGTTCAGAACAGATTCTGTCAAACTGTATCAGCCTGACACGGTCAGTGTTGTATCAGTTTGATATAACAGACTGAACAGGTATGTTGTCTACGGAGCTGTCCCAGTCTGTTAGAAATCCTAACTAAATGTTTATACATCAGCGCTGGTACATTCTGTAGCTGTCAGGCTGTATCAAGGGTCGCTACATTTCTCTGAACAGATCTGATATCAGAGCTGATCAGATTGCGCGTTTTTACGTATGTAAATGAGCGAAGGGTGCGACAGAAGGCCACACTAATGTTCAAAGTGCTACATAAGGAAGGGTCGAAGAATTGAATAGACCTTTTCGAAAATTCTGACACAACCAATCCATACAATATTAGGGGTTTGAACTCTAAGTTGCATATTCCCAAACCCAGAACTAATTTCTTGAAAAAAAAGTTTTAGCTATTCCGGTGCTTTCCTATGGAACAGTTTGCCACAAGATATTAGGGAATGTGAATCACTGGCTACTTTCCAGACTAAAATTCGTTCCACCAGCATAGCAGTATAGTATGTAAATATTTCATAACTTTTGTAAATTATTGCCATTTGTATATATTGTTATTTATATTTAATATGTAATTTTTTATTTATAATATATTTAATTGTAATACACGCCCCTCATGGAAATCAGCATTAAGCTGTTGGGGCTAGCGTGGATAAATAAAGTTTTATCACTATCACCATCACCATCACCATCACCATCACCATCACCATCACCATCTCCATCTCCATCTCCATCTCCATCTCCATCTCCATCTCCATCTCCATCTCCATCTCCATCTCCATCTCCATCTCCATCTCCATCTCCATCTCCATCTCCATCTCCATCTCCATCTCCATCTCCATCACCATCACCATCACCATCACCATCACCATCACCATCACCATCACCATCACCATCACCATCACCATCACCATCACCATCACCATCACCATCACCATCACCATCACCATCACCATCACCATCACCATCACCATCACCATCACCATCACAATCACAATCACCATCACTATCACCATCACTATCACTATCACTATCACTATCACTATCACTATCACTATCACTATCACTATCACTATCACTATCACTATCACTATCACTATCACCATCACTATCACTATCACCATCACCATCACCATCACCATCACTATCACTATCACTATCACTATCACTATCACTATCACTATCACTATCACATCATTGTTGCCTGAACAATGCTGTAACAACGTTGTTATCATGTGTGAACAACCTTGATGAATTTACAATATTGTTCATCATTGTTTCATCATGTTGTTACAGCTTCATGAAACAACAACAGTTAATTGTTCACGCATGTTGAAACAACCGAAGGACGTGTTGATACACCAGTCATGTTCACAATCGTTGTAACATTGTTGTTCATCGTTGTTATTTCGTCATGCTGTTACAATATGTTGTATCATGTGCGAACAACGTTGTTGGCTAGAAAAATGTGCTGTTAGAACAACTTGTTCATGACTGTTGATTTATCCGTGAACAAGTTGTTCGAACTATAAATGAACAACTTTCTCACGGTATGCAGCACAACATTGTTCACGCCTGTTAACAACCGTGAACAATTTGTGTGGTTTTACGCGTGTAGAAGGCTCACTCTACTCCATGTAAACAATGGCTATCCTTAGTCTTAGAAGGATCACCCTATTCTGTCTAAGGAATGGCTATCTTTTGACCATCCCAAAAGGCTCACTCTACTCTATGAAAACAATGGCTATCTTTTGACCACCCTAGAAGGGTCACCTTAATACTCCATGTAAACAATAACTATCTTTTGACCATCCTAGAAGGGTCACTCTACTCCATGTAAACAATGGTTATCTTTTGACTATCCTAGAAGCGTCACCCTTCTCCATGTAAACAATGGCTATACCTTTTGACCATCCTAGAAGGATCACTCTACTCCATGTAAACAATGGCTATCTTTTGACCATGCTAGAAGGGTCACTCTACTCCATGTAAACAATGGCTATCTTTTGACCATCCTAGAAGGGTCACCTTAATACTCCATGTAAACAATAACTATCTTTTGACCATCCTAGAAGCGTCACCCTTCTCCATGTAAACAATGGCTATACCTTTTGACCATCCTAGAAGGATCACTCTACTCCATGTAAACAATGACTATCTTTTGACCATCCTAGAAGGGCACCCTACTCCATATAAACAATATGGCTATCTTTTGACCATCCTAGAAGGGTCACCCTACTTCAGGTAAACAATGGCTATCTTATGACTATCCTAGAAGAGTCACCCTAACTCTGTCTAAACAATGGCTATCTTTTGACTCTTTTCAAAAGGTCACCTCTCTAGGGAGGCCACCCTACCAGCACGCAATGCCTTAGTAAGCCAAATCGTTCATATCCGTACTTACAGCGATAAGTCTTTGATTCATGAATGCACAAACACAAGGTGTGCAGGTTTTCGTGGTACTTATCTGGTGTATTATCTGGCGTATTACAATACGATTTATTCAACAATGACCAAAACGAACCACCGAACGTTATTGAAAGAGCAGCCACAATCATCCCAATGATATTCGCTACAATAGCCATTCTGAACTAAACGAAATTCAGTAATAAAAATATATTTTAGAACAAACTAAAATAATCGCTTGTATCTATTTAGTCTAATGTAAACACGAGACAAAAACAACATTGAACGTAAATGATGTAGTTGGTTCAAGCTCAATTCGAAGCCAGCGGATGGAATAGCACCCTAAAAATATGTGGAACACCCTTCAGTTCTACATCATCTGAAAACCTGTGAAACAGTTTCTTTATTTAAGTCTAGTCTTCATAAAATGTACCGCACTAAATTATCTACCTACATCCCTTCTGGATGCACTTAATGAGTTGCAACTTTGTCTCAAATTATTCCTTAATTCACTAGTTTAAGTCTTAGAATAGTTGCGTGTTAAGTTATAGTTATGTTTCTTTATATTATAATATAAATAAGTTTTGTGGAAACACCACGTAAAATATTTTTTTTTATTTTTTTTTGGTGTTTCCACGAAACTTATTTATATTACTTTATCGCCATGAAAACGTTCAAAGAATTAATTTCTTTATATTGTTCACATTATTATTGTTCTTATATAATTAAGGAGTTGGGTGTCAATTGGGACGTGAGTCCTGCATGTTCCTTTCTCCTGTCACATTCAGTGTTTTTTGTTGGGTTTTTTTTTTTGTGTTGTTTGCTTGTATCTTGTTAGTTATTTGTATTTATTGTGATATCATTGTAATCATTTATTGTATAATTGTATAATACTGTGACAAATTCATTAAATTATATTCGGATTTAGTAGCCCTTGGGAACCGTCGTTACTTTCAGGGGCCCGCTACTTTTGGATGGTTGAAATACGTTAGGAAGAAATATCAAAAGTCTCCGTTCATCAGTAACGATTTCATCAGTAAAAATATCGAGGACATTCATTTCCTAACTACACACACCATTGGTCAATCTTATGATGTAGAGGACGTAATGTTTTACTACAGCAGCGATGATGACCTTGACATGATTGTCGGCGGCGATGCCCGCGATGGTGGCAACTTATAAAGAGAGAACACGTTGTAAATATTGATAAATTAAAGACGAACACGCGTTTTCATCGAACAGAAATGTCGATAGTCGAAAAAACATATATTACTAGCTTTAAGTTGATTTTAAATTAATGTTGACAACGTTCTCTGGTTTGTAATATTTATTCGAGTTACAAGCTTTCGGCTGCCAGTCTGCAGCCTTCGACGGATAAATTATTAACAATTATTCACCGAAGTGGAGGTGAATAGTGCTGGATATTCACCGAGCCGCTTCGGCGAGGTGAATATCCACACTATTCACCGACACTGAGGTGAATAATTGTTTTAGCATATACCACATAAATGAAATGACAAGTTTAACATTCTTAACTTATATTTTTCGGTATTTTATACAAGACACGACCGCTAGCAACTTGGACACTTGGCGTACTCGATATTTGTCGACAAAACAGTTTTTTAATACAACTTTTGAATATATTAATGGCTAGAAAATTGTAAAGAAACATACCTGTGGACACTCTTCTACTTAATTTTGTTGACTTTTCTCGTTATTCTACAACATCAGCCTTGTTTATCAACAAAATCTCCTGCTTCGGTAAACAAAGCAAAACTGGCCGCCATCTTGTTTTTCCCGCAGGTGAATAGTGCAGGATATTCCGAGCTAGAGGAACCAATCAGATTGCTTGAAAAGCACTATTCACCTGCGAGGTATATGCTAACAATGAATAGCACGACATAAACAACGGTTTACAATTACATACATGAACAAAGGAGGTGATATAGAGTGACAGTTCCGCCTACGAATAGATAGTTGCATCATCAATTATTTAAAGTTTCTTGACTAAAAATCGGTATTGTTCCGTTGTCAACATTAATATGAATAATCCTGGTTTCGCATCCAACATCTTTAAACTTAAGTTGATTGTTATAAGTTTTAATACGAACATTACTTTGTTGGATAAACATGTATTTGAAACATTAAAAAAATGCACCACATTCGAAGGGCCAGCTACTTTCGGGGGGGGGCTACTTTCGGAATTCTAGGGTACATGTAAAAACGCCATGAAACAACGAGTAAGCAAGTTGTTACAAGGCTGTTCCAAGAAGCTGTCACCAGGATGCATTTGCGGCACTTAACAGGTTGTTGACAACTTGTAACAAGGTTGATGACTTCAACAGACTTGTGACGAGTAAGTTGTTCCAACGACTTGTTACCACTCTGCACTTAAGGTTACATTAGATGATGAAAGCATATTTTTCATTGTTTGGGGAAATTGGCCATTGCGCACCAAATTTTAGGGCTATTTATCTCAAATTTTCAGTCAAGGAAGCCAAATGGTTGCTGATTATAAAAATCTAAATTTAGTGAGAATATATTTTAAACTTTCCTCGTTTATAACGAGTTCACCACAACGGATGTTTCCACAAAATTGGCGCACAAAACTGATTTTTTAAATCTCGAGTTTTACTAGATTTTTTTCAAATTTTGTCACATTATTAGTTTTCGGTTATGGACTGTTCTGTGTTAGTATAATTTCATAGTGGAAAAGAGGCTTTCCAGCTTTCTGATTGGTCCGCTCAGCGGTGAATCTGAGGTGAGGTGAATCCGCCCAGCGCGGTGACTATTACATCACAAGAAATTGTTCTTCAAAAGTAGTTTTGGAAAAGAGACTGGTACTTATTCAACACTGCACTGACTTTACTCGTTTCAGTCTCCCCCTCGGAGTCGTCATTTTGAAGTATAAGATTTTAGAATTTGTTCACTTTGTTGATTTAGTGAACTTTTGATTTTTTTTCAAAATGGGGTCTGTAGTTTTTGAGACAAACAAAAGAGCATAATACTGAAAATATTTATCACTGAGGTGTTGTACATATCAAATATCGTAAAAACAAAACCTTATAAAGGTAAAGAAGTATATTTTCTATAATTCTTTGTATTTTTTTGTATGTCTTGGCTAGGTTTTGGTCGTAGTGATGTTTTCGAAAACTGATCGTCATGAGTGAAGAACATATTGAACATGAATTAAGTGCAAAAAAGCCGTAACACAGGATCCAAAATACCAGAATAAAAGTATTTTTAGGTTAAAAGTGAATTTTGGTTTGTTTGTCGTTTTAGCCAAAGCAGATCTGAAAAGAATGCCGTGTATCTAAATAACCACTAAAATGTATAAAACAAGCGCACACTGTTTTGTGCGATTACTATTCAAGATTGAAAATATGGTATGCAGGAAAATTTTTAGTTAAAGGGTATTGGCAATAAAAATTAAGTTTATCTCATTTGAAAGAACTCGTCAAATGGTATAAGAAGACCTTTTACAATTTTTCCGTATCTGTTTTGGTTTTGGAAATATTTTGACTAAAGACAGCGTGCTGTCCGCCATCTAGGAATTATTTTCGATAAGCAAAATTATGCCTGTGACGACATAACCAGGGTAAAGTGAAATTTTTATCATGCCAACCTTATGACATTATGAGCCAGAAACTCGATTTTTTGTTGCGCTATTTCCATTTTAAATTGATCTACAACATTTAAAAAGCCTTCCGTGGAAATCTGGTCACCCACGGAGTAGTTTCATCAGGTCTACCCTGGTTGTGACGTCACCAATTTCCTAATTAATTAGACCCAATATTACAACAAGATGGCGGACAGCACGCTGTCTTTGGTGAGGTCGAAATATTTCCAAAACCAAAACAAATATGGAAATTTGTAAAAGGTCTTCTTATATCATTTGACGAGTTCTTTCAAATGAGACAAACTTAATTTTTATTGCCAATACCCTTTAAACGGTAAATTTAATTGTTTTAAATATTTTTGGAGTGTGTGTATTTTCGTTATTTGAGATACATCCCGCTAAAATTCGCAGCACACTAGTCAATCTCTCAAAACATACCCTCATCATCTAATCTAACCTTAACAGGTTGCTATACAGTTTGACAACAACAAGCTTGTATCAGCTTGATAAAATCACAACTTGTTAAAGTGCCACTAACCCCCCAAAAATTTTTTCGCAAATCTAAAAGCCCTTATTGAGTGGATTAGTCCAGTGAATAAATTATTGGTATTGGACGTTTCGTTGATCTTCTGTAGACGACCAAAGTTGCATATGCATGTCCCATGGCGGAGAAGGAAAGGGAATGGGTATATTCCTGGTGTTACGTCAGACAAGCCAAACAAGGAACTCATTTGAGCTCCGTCTGCTGAATGCATAGAATTTTTACATTGAGTTAGTTGGGAAAATGCCCAACCCAAAAAATTCTATGTATTCACCAGACAGAGCTCAAAGGAGTTCCTTGTTTGACTTGTCTGACGTAACACCAGGAATATACCCATTCCCTTTCCTACTCCGCCGTGAGACATGCAGATGCAACTTTGGTCGTCTACAGAAGATCAATGAAACGTCCAATACCAATAATTTATTAACTGGCCTAATCCACTCAATAAGGGCTCTTAGATTTGCGAGAAAAAATTGTTGGGGTTAGTGGCACTTTAACAAGTTGACAATTGGTTGTTCAAGTATTTTGCTGCGGTAGTCAAGCGACGCGCATCTACAAGTCAATAAACTTACGTAGTTGGTTGTTTCTTTGTAGCCAGCCAAAAGGCACAGAGTCCCAGGAATAATAAACTATAAAAGATTGTTAAAAGTTGAACGTTATAATGCATCTGAGCTACAAGATCATCCAACTCACAACCCTAGAAGCTCTAGTTAAACACTCTATCAACTGAACTACAAGATCATCCAACTCACAATCTTTAATACTCTAGTTCAACACTCTATCAACTGAACGAACCGCTAGAATAAAGATGTCTTTGTGATCAGCGCTAGATCGTTTTATAGAAAGACATAGCATTTTTCACTTCAAAAAGTGGGTTAGTTGCTAATTAACAGTTTATCAAAGACATTTTTATAGCGCTCCTCGAAATACATGGTAACCGGCCCCCATCTCGTGTCCACACCTGGCTATAAAGCAACAAAGGTTCTTTTAGATCCCTTACACAAACAAGGACAGAAAGAGACTGTATATATGAATTCTATTCTGTTAATATTAAGAAGTGCACACTGCGATTTCAGACTAAAGTACATCAACCTTTAAACAATTTCGACTTTTAAGACCTAAGGTTTTAAATTTTACACGTTGCTTGCACTTCAAGAACATACTCAGAAAACACTCATGGTTTGAAAAAAAAAACACAACACTAACACCAACACTAACATCAACAATTTGAATGGTTAATACTAATTCACCAGTGTGTTTAAAAGAAAAAATGTAAGTGGGAGAGAGAGTGAGACGGGGAGAGAGCGAGTGAGTGAGTGAGTGAGTGAGTGAGTGAGTGAGTGAGTGAGTGAGTGAGTGAGTGAGTGAGTGAGTGAGTGAGTGAGTGAGTGAGTGAGTGAGTGAGTGAGTGAGTGAGTGAGTGAGTGAGTGAGTGAGTGAGTGAGTGAGTGAGTGAGTGAAAGCGCCGCACAGACGACCAAGTTTTCCTCGACAAGGAGCCTTGTTCAAAAAGCTGGTCATGCCAGTTTTTGAACAAGGAAAATTGTTCGTGTGTATAGTCGTCAAGGAAAACTTGACAAGATCATCTCCGAAGCTTATTACGCGATCATTGCCGTCAAGGAAAACTTGTCCAACCATACACACGAGCAATTATAAATTGTCAAGGAAAATGTTTGGGGAAAAAATTGTTCATCGTACACACGAGCAAGGAAAGCTACCATGCAGGGAACTTGTCAAGGAAAACTTGGTCGTCTGTGCCGGCGTTACGAGTGAGAGAGAGAGTGAGAGTAGGTGAGTGAGAGCGCGAGTGAAAGTGAACAATAGCCAGAGCGAAAGCAAGAGAAAGACAGAGAGTTTCAAATGCCAAATGAAGCATATAATGATGAGGTCCATCACACTCTACTTACATAAATTGCCCAAATACCGACAGTTACGTTAGCAGGACTTGTTATCTTAGTCATAGCCGCCATACCACAAATTATGAGAATAATCATGACACATAACTCCACACCACCAATAATAACGATTGAACGGGCCTTGGCCGCACTCAAACTCATCTTTAATCAACGTCCGAACAATTTTCTATAACACAAAATCTCGTCTTCCCTCAACCACTTGTATTCCCAATTGCTCTATTTATAAAACTTGATAATATTTATATGTTTGAAGGCTTCTAGACAATGAAGAAACGAATCTGATTGGTTGGCGTGAACGTAACGTTTATGATTAGCCAATCAAATACGACGGCAATCGTGACGTTACTTAATAAAAATAAACTAAGCGCGCAAGTAAAAGAATAAATTAGTAGAGTGTTGTGTAGGCAGTGTTTTAGATAGAGAGAAGTGAAAAGATGGTAAACTGCTGGGAATAGTTTTAATAACGAAATACTGACGTTTCAAGCAGAGCCCTTTATCAGAGTAAAAACTAGAGTGCTGTGTAAGCAGTGTTTTAGATGGAGAAAAGTGAAAAGATGGTAAACTGCTGGAAATAGTTTTAATAACGAAATACTGACGTTTCAAGTAGAGCCCTTCATCAGAGTAAAAACTAGAGTGCTGTGTAGGCAGTGTTTTAGATAGAGAAAAGTGAAAAGATGGTAAACTGCTGGGAATAGTTTTAATAACGAAATACTGACGTTTCGAGCAGAGCCCTTCACATTCTGATGAAGAGCTCTGCTTGAAACGTCAGTATTTCGTTATCAAAACTATTCTCAGCAGTTGCCTACCTTTTCATTTCTTCTAAGAATTAAATTATACGCCTACATATGTGGGTAGGTCTACAGCTTCCGCTTTAGCGCCCATCCACCTGAAGCAAACAAAGACAAAAGAGGAAAACTCGAAGGAAGTTAATCAACAGCACAAAACAATAAGAAATAATTTACATCAATAAAAAAGGTTTTATAAAGATAAATTATCTCTGTTTATTTATGAACAATATTTTTCCTGTTTGGGTGTCTCTTCGTACGTTTAAGTACGCCTTGGTACATTACGGTATGATACTCCAATATAAAGCACGTGAGCAATCCCATCAGCCAACGGCAGCACTCGTTCGAAGTAGTATCATTTACAAGCCTAATGTCTAACGTCACCAGAATTCCTGCAATATGCCAGTTTTTCAAGAATACGTAACAACAACCTGACGTCATTGATGAAGCAATGAACCATTGAATAAACTCGATAATACTATATCCTACGTGATCTATCCTAGCCAATGAAATCCCTCGCCTCTTGCAGCATTATCCCCGAGCCGGGCGACGGGCCAAAGGCCCGGAGCCCGGTGAGGGTGCTAATCTCGACACGCGTGGAGTCCATTTTACACGCGTGTAGAAAAAGCGAGGGAGCCGAAATCTGGGAAATAGTTTATTTATTTATTTATATATATATGTTTGGTACGGTGTCACGCGGTAAGAATAGTTGGACACTGGTGACTAGCGACAAGAAAACTAAAAATCTGTCAGTATTTTGCTTTCGTTTATTAACGAAATGGAGCCTGCTCTACTTAAATAATAAAAGAGAACAACGAAGAAAAGGATACAAACAGCTGGTTTAATATATGTTGAAGCGAAACCAGAGGTCCTGAAGAAACCAAACGCCGTATGGTAAACAAAACCTTGATCTGAATTGCAGTGTTTGTGGTCACTCAGTCGTCTCACAATCATTCAAGTTTTAATAACGGTAGGGGATTTGTATTTTGTCCTTATGTCCTAAAACAATATACATGCAGCTTCACGTTTTCGTGCTCTCCCTTTGCTCGTCCAAATTAACCATCAGTCAGCTTAACTAAAACTAACTTAAAACACTATCTTAGGCCTTATATCACGCTTATATTAACCGTGGTGGACGTGGGCTTTGTCGGTTTTCTTGGCTGTGATTCCAAATTTTCGACTGAAACGTTGTCTGTTTAATACTTCTTTCTGGAATCCGATTCTACTGAATTGTTTTTATCTCAGACTCTATTATAAATGTAATTTTTGAGCTGTCAACTCTTAATTCTGCCTTTGCAAAATGTACATGCATAGAGAAGCCATTTGAAGGCTTGCTAGAAATAATCCCTTTTGAAACCTCCTAAAAACAATATATTTTTTACAACCAGAATTTAATAATGAAATCTAAGTTTTGCTTTGATATGTTCAACTTTCATTAAATGATTTAAATCAGTTTTGTCATCCTATCGACCTATCCATAAATTGTATAATTTAATATCCCAAGGATTTAATATCATTTGTTTTTATATTTGTTTGTTTTTATATTGGCTGTATAATCAGGAGTGCTTTTTTTAATCAGGGGGTGGGTGGGTGGGGGGTGTTTCAAAAAAGCATGTAAAAGCAGGCGAGGGGTTGTTGCATTCATGTATTTCTAGTGTAGCACTGTATTTAACAAATACAACATAAAGCTCCGTGCATATGTACTCTTATAAAGGTTCGTTTGACGTCATTTCAACACGAAAGAAGTTGAGTAGAGGCACGAGGCGATAGCCGATACACTTCTTTCGTGTTCAAATGACGTCAAGCGAACCTTTATAAGTGTACATATGCACAGGAGCGGTATGTTTTATTTGTTTTATAAAATAATAAGAAAAAACAAACTAAAAATGGGATAGTTTTGAAAGTTCGCTAGATTTTCCCGCCAAGTGACCATTCTACGCCATTCCACGCCATTTTACGTCATTCATGATCTTCATTTCTCTTATACATGGATCGCGAATCTCGACCGCGCATCAGAATGACGCGTTCTGAGTCGGGATAAAACTTAACTTTATAACATCAGGCTAAAGCTGCAGTTTTCATTTGCATTTTCATTTACATTTCTGAACTCATTGTACTGAATTCCTCAGCCTTATGTTATTAATTGAAATAAGTTTTATCCCGACTCAGAACGCGTCATTCTGATGCGCAGTCGAGATTCGCGACCATGTATAAATGCACGGAGCCCAGCCAATCAGAGCGTGCGTAGAGGACACCTTATTTTATAAAGCATCATGTCAAACTTAATTGCCATTAAGTCAAATAATTACTTTCTGTCACAGAGTCTCTTGATCTAGCGTCCTACATGCTGCGATAAATGACGTTGGAGTACTGAAGACTTTCTCAGAATATACCAAACCATATATTAAGCTGGGTTTTCTCAAGTATTCAAAAAAGTCTAGTGCAGTATTTACGCTAAAATGGTCATGAGTCAGACAATCGCTCGTATGTCTATCGCAGTTGGCCTAGTCGAGTTGAGTGCAGCGACTATTTGTGTAGTGTTTGGAGCCATTGCGATGGGACACTCTGCAGGCGATCCTTCATCCTCAGCTGGGCTATGGACGTTGTTTGTAAGTCCTATATATTGTATGTACAAATATTCTCTAAATACTGTGTAATATGTATACAAATATTGTATAGCCACAAGATGAAAAATAATGCACGAATGGTTTTAATCTGAATTATCTATGCAAAGAAGGCAAGTCGTCTACAAAACAGCGAATACAATTATCAATAACACAGCTTTTCATGCCGCGAAACAGGTCACCGTTTGTAGGAATATAGTTTTAAAACTAAGTGGCTATTTTAACAATATACAATATACGGACAATGTGTCAATCGACACGATGTTATAACAGTTCTATGCTAACAAGACTGTGAAAAAGTAGAATGTTGTGTTGGCAGTGTTTTGGATAGAGCAAAGTGAAACGATTGTAAACTGCTGAGAATAGATTTGATAACGAAATACTGACGTTTCAAGCAGAGCCCTTCATCAGAGTAAAAACTAGAGTGCTGAGTAGGCAGTGTTTCCGATGGAGCAAAGTGAAACGATTCTAAACTGTTGAGAATAGATTTGATAATGACATACTGACGTTTCAAGCAAAGCCCTTCATCAGAGTAAAAAGTAGAGTGTTGTGTAGGCAGTGTTTTAGATACAGCAAAGTGAAAAGATGGTAAACTGCTGAGAATAGATTTGATAACGAAATACCGACGTTTCAAGCAAAGCCCTTCCTTCATCAGAGTAGAAACTAGAGTGTTGTGTAGGCAGTGTTTTATAGATAGAGTAAAGTGAAAAAATGGTAAACTGCTGAGAATAGTTTTGATAATGAAATACTGACGTTTCAAGCAAAGCCCTTCATCAGAGTAGAAACTAGAGTGTTGTGTAGGCAGTGTTTTGGATAGAGCAAAGTGAAACGATTGTAAACTGTTGAGAATAGTTTTAATAACGAAATACTGACGTTTCCACTTTTTACTTTGATGAAGAGCTCCGCTTGAAACGTCAGTGTATTTCGTTATTAAAATAATCATCGGCAATTTACCATCTTTCACTGCTATATGCTAACAAGACGCGACTGTATAGCAAAGAATATGCAATTAAAGCAGTATGAACCTCCAAATTGCCGCGTTAAACAACGAAGCTTTACTTAAGGAAAAGTCAGTATACTAAATTCACAAGAATGCGAAGTAACGGTTTGAAAATGCAAAGCTAAGCACGGGAAATTTACCGTTCGCAGAAGCACCATAACTCCTCAAGATTCCATATTATCTTTCTGTATAGAATAGACGTGATAATACTATATTCCCCTACACAAACTATAATCTTAGCTTTCTCCAATACCATTCTAGCTAACACTTCACTTAAAAACAAATATAAACGCCTTGAACCAAAAGAAGTTATGAAAATTTTCTTGGCTCTTTTAGCGCTTTCCATAAAATACTTCTATTTATTCTTCCGACAGACTAAATAATTCAGATTAAATCACCAGATGTTTTTCGGCATTGGGAAAACACGTATTAAATAAAAATATCCAAGATCCAAACGTTTTTAAACTACAGTATAAAACTCATCACACTTCGCAAGTAAACAGTCAAGGAAATATACGTTTAAATTAATAAAATATACGACGATATTACAGCGACTTAAGCCGTGATTTTTAGGACTTCTCGAAGCAAAGGAGGTACTGTATATAGTCTAATCAGCTGTTCATCGCGAGTAACATACATTATTTAGCAGGTTTTTCAATTATTATGTATGCAATCTAGCTCTCATCGATAACAACATCTGTGAACTAATAGTTTCTCATGAATGAAGAACAGACGTACGGTTGCGCAAAGTTTATTTCTCACTCCAATACCGACGCTTTTCGTATTTCATACGAAACTTTTATCTTAAAGATGTGCTCTCGGCTTAGTGTTTTCAATGTATAAACACCAGACCAAATGCAGTTATATATATATATATATATATATATATATATATATATATATATATATATATATATATATATATACGAGAATTGACTGTAACAGAGTGGTTACAGGACTTGTCAATGGTTTTAGAGCGCTCAATACCATTACCGGTAGAGCGGATAATATTTATTTATTCGGTAGACTTGCTGTGCTACTCGGAGTTTCACGCAGTAAAGCGATCGTCAGGCAACTGACAGATCTGGTGAAGCTACTCTCTATTTACAGTGTGATATTAGGTATCGTGTTTCATGTCTGCACTTGGTGAATAGTTCGGATCGTTTGTTCAATAGTGAATTGTTCTTGTTTTTCATAATAGTCAGTTTTTCCTCGAGGCAAAGGTTGCACCTTCTGGAACCAGCTTTGTAGGCAGGAACATTCTTAAGAAGCGACCATATGATGGAAAATGGTTTCTTTGCTGCTTTTCAATTTTGGAAATTGAAAGCAGCAAAGAAACCATTTTCCATCATATGGTCGCTTCTTAAGAATGTTCCTGCCTACAAAGCTGGTTCCAGAAGGTGCAACCTTTGCCTCGAGGAAAAACTGACTATTATGAAAAACAAGAACAATTCACTATTGAACAAACGATCCGAACTATTCACCAAGTGCAGACATGAAACACGATACCTAATATCACACTGTAAATAGAGAGTAGCTTCACCAGATCTGTCAGTTGCCTGACGATCGCTTTACTGCGTGAAACTCCGAGTAGCACAGCAAGTCTACCGAATAAATAAATATATATATATATATATATATATATATATATATATATATATATATATATATATATATATATATATATATATATATATATATATATATATATATATATATATATATATATATATATATATATGTATATATATATATATATATATATAAATCAACAGAGAACTAAGTTTTTAAAAGTAATATTGGGCATTTCACTCGATTACATAGCATGTTCTAAGGATTTTGGGTGAAGGAAAATTGGAGTGTAGAATATACTACTATATATATATATATATATATATATATTACTTATATACCAATATATCAATATATATACTAATATACCAATATTACTTATAATATACCCAATTCTCTCCTGGCATTACCACCTTATTATATACAGAACTCGCGATCAAGCTCTCGGCAACGCCCTCCGTGGCTCAGTGGTCAGAGCATTGCACTAGAACCGCAAGGTCGTGGGTTCAATTCCTGCCGGAAGGCCTGTGTAGTTGCATTTTTCGCAACTGGTCCCGGTTTGGTCTTAAAATGTATATATTCTACACTCGAATTTTCCTTCACCCAAAATCCTTAGAATAAGTTTTTAAAACATCTTTATTGATAACGTTTCGAGGCATAGCCTCTTCTTCAGATCTATAACCCTGAAATGGGCGCGGTCGAGTATTTATAAAAGTTTTACAACATGAATAAATTAAGAATAAGAATAAATTAATAAATAAAAGTAATGTTAATAGATCAAAAGATGTTAATAGATCAAAAGAAGTCACATGTATTTAGTCCCATACAAATATTCACCTGGAATACCTCTCTGACCTCTCTGAATTTGTATGCTCATTTTTTTTCAAACGGTCACGGGTGACTCTCTGATTTGTCTGCCACTATCATTGATAAAACCAATGTAAATAATCCTCCTGAACGCGAAGGCTTTTGGACGTATAAATTGAACACTCTTATTCCAATGGGACTAAATACATGTGACTTTGATCTATTAACATCCTTTGATCTATTAACATTACTTTTATTTATTAATTTATTCTTATTCTTAATTTATTCATGTTGTAAAACTTTTATAAATACTCGACCGCGCCCATTTCAGGGTTATAGATCTGAAGAAGAGGCTGTGCCTCGAAACGTTATCAATAAAGATGTTTTAAAAACTTAGTTCTCTGTTGATTTTATATATTCTTGTCTGGAACTGTTTGACGAAAGCTGGCTCTTGTTTATACTATATATATATATATATATATATATATATATAGTATATGATGATCGCCAGCAAAGGCTGAGCGTGAAACTCGAGTAGCAGTTTTTAATTATTATATATAATATATCTATATATACTTATATGATACGCTATACAGTATATGTATATGATATACTATACGGCTATTCGTGTATATAAATATATAATATATATATATATATATATATATATATATATATATATATATATATATATATATATATATATATATATATATATATATATATATTTAATTTATTAGTCGGTTTTCTTTGATAAGTACAGTCCTTGAATACTAATTAGATAAGAAATGAAGGGAAAAACTAGGAAAATCTTTGTCCAAGGTAGAAATAAAGACAAAACTTTGTTGGAAAACATCCTCAATAATAAATTAAGTCAGATAAATCCCTCGAACGTCGGGCTGTATGCGATATACAGCCCTCGGACGCTTCGCGTCCTCGAGGCTGTATATAGCATACATCCCTCGTTCTCGGGCTTTATCTCTTACATACATACATACATATATATATATATATATATATATATATATATATATATATATATATAACTACAGACGGTACCGTTTCGGCCTTTTGGGCCTCATCAGTGTAGTGCTGATGAGCAGGATGAAGGTAACTGCTATTTACAGTCACCTTTGGTGCCTCGCAAATTGTGGGACATCAAAACCATGCCAGAGCGCTCAAACTGCAAGCAGTGAGCGTGCGCACAATGCGTAAGCAGCAATGGCTCATCCTGTAGAGCGCTCAATATGACCTAAAGGCCATAGAGCGATATCTAACTACAGACGGTACCGTTTCGGCCTTTCGGGCCTCATCAGTGTTGTGCTGATGAGCAGGATGAAGGTAACTGCTATTTACAGTCACCTTTGGTGCCGCACAAATTGTGGGACATCAAAACCATGCCAGAGCGCTCAAACTGCAAGCAGTGAGCGTGCGCACAATGCGTAAGCAGCAATGGCTCATCCTGTAGAGCGCTCAATATGACCTAAAGGCCATAGAGCGATATCTAACTACAGACGGTACCGTTTCGGCCTTTCGGGCCTCATCAGTGTAGTGCTGATGAGCAGGATGAAGGTAACTGCTATTTACAGTCACCTTTGGTGCCTCACAAATTGTGGGACATCAAAACCATGCCATATATTGAGGCCTGGATCTCTCCCTGGGCTGAATAAAATCGTCTGGTGTGAACAATTTTCAATTGTTCTCTGGTTTTCCTCCCTCCACAAAATCAACACCATAGTTTCCTCAGTTAATTCTACAAACTAGTTCCATCAAGGAGTGAAGGCCATTGAGTTATCAGTATCTAAATACTGTCATATGTTATCCCTCAATGATTAAGATCGCTCTGCTCTCTTTTCCTCTCCTCGTCTCGTCTCTCCTTTGAAGCCTAACAATTGTACATGTTACTTACATTTTAGTACGGAATCCCAGGAGGACTTTCGATCATGGCAGGACGTAGCAAAAACACAGGAACAGTAAGTCAACGTAATTAGAGTGGAGTGGAGTAGAGTAGAGTGGAGTGGAGTGGAGTGGAGTGGAGTGGAGTGGAGTGGAGTGGAGTGGAGTGGCGTGGCGTGGCGTGGAGTGGCGTGGCGTGGCGTGGCGTGGAGTGGAGTGGCGTGGAGTGGAGTGGCGTGGAGTGGAGTGGAGTGGAGTGGAGTGGAGTGGAGTGGAGTGGAGTGGAGAGGTGTGGAGTGGAGTGGAGTAGAGTATACTGGAGTGGAATGACGTGAGGTAAGGAGAAGTGCAGTGAGGTGAAGGTGAAGTAAAGAGAGGTGAAGTGAAGTGAAGTGAAGAGAGGTGAAGTGAAGTGAAGTGAAGTGAAGTGAAGTGAAGTGAAGTGAAGTGAAGTGAAGCGAAGCGAAGCGAAGTGAAGCGAAGCGAAGCGAAGTGAAGTGAAGTGAAGTGAAGTGAAGTGAAGTGAAGTGAAGTGAAGTGAAGTGAAGTGAAGTGAGGTGAAGTGAGGTGAGGTGAAGTGAAGTGAAGTGAAGCGAAGCGAAGTGAAGTGACGTGACGTGACGTGACGTGACGTGACGTGACGTGACGTGACGTGACGTGGAGTGGAGTGAAGTGAAGTGAATTGAAGTGAAGTGAAGTAAAGTGGAGTGGAGCGGCGTGGAGTGGAGTGGAGTGGAATTTTACATCAAATTAATGTACATCTTTAATTTTAAAGTTTGCGCTTCAGAATTTAAATATAAAACAGTTCTGGCATGACATGGCCGCTTTAACTTTTATCTTTTTCAGATGGCAGTCGCTCTGTTCTTTAATATCGTAGCGACAATCGTTTCTTCTTTGGGAGCGCTCTTTTCTGTCATGTTTTGGAGTAACTTAAATGAGTTTGGATGCACTGAATGTGAGTAAATTTATTATATGCATGACAAAATTACTATGATTGGTACTTTTGTACTTTTTAACAAACACTTAATATGCACACGCTGTTCCGCAGGTTTCTAGATGTGCGAAGGCTACGCCAGTTGTAGAAATCAGTAGCCCGCAGAGTCAGACTGGCCCTATGTACCATTGTGCCAATGGCACATGCGCCCCCTTAGGATGCCGTTACTGCGCCCCTTTCCCCTTGTATAATATTATATTTGATGTAATATATCAACAACGAGTTTGAGTGTTTCATCAGGGGATCCAAACACGAGAAAACATGATGAAAGCACGAGGCCGAAGGCCGAGTGGTTTTATTGTTTTCGAGTGTGTGGATTCCCCTGATGAAACACGATAAACGAGTTGTTGATATGGCATCTCAATCGAGTGATTTCAATTGAAAAATACAAATAAAATAAACCCTCATGAGATTTTATTCATGAGTGTGTGTAAAATTTATTCATACAGCAACTTGTTTGTTTTGCATCGATAATTAAGATCTTAAGAATTAGATGAACACCGGTTTTCATCTAATATCTGGAGTGGTATACGATTTTAGCGTGTTTTCCTGGCGTAACCAACGTCAATCAGGTGATTGAATGGAATATTGTAATTGGCTGATTATCTCATGAACTATTAATGAGTTTGAGATATGTAGTGCAATTCCTACTTAAAAAACCGATTTTGGATTTATAGTCGTTTTACGTTTTAATCAGTGTGATACAGCTAATAGTATATTACGATTAAATAATATTTTAGTACGCTTCACGTAGCTGACAGCCTGCCATGAAATAGTCACCCAATTAATCGTACACACAATGTGAGTTGATTTGTCCATGTATTACATGTCATGATGTATGCCTTGCATGTTATGGTGTATTCCTATATAAAATGAGTATATTTAAATATTTTGTTTGGCAATTTATATCCTACAAAACTCTTTCAAACCCCCCTCAAAATGCAGGAAATGCTATTTCAGACTCTAAAATTCAAAATTTTACGGGGGAGCATGCCCCTGGAACCCCCTAGAAGTTCCCTGCCCCACACGTAGTAAGTATTTCTTGTTCCCCCCCCCCTCCTTGTTAAATATTCTGAAAGAAATCCTGACGGCGCTCGTCTCCCTAATGGCACCGTCCTTAATACGAAGCCAGTCAACTCTGGTAGTCCGAGTGAACGCCTGAGCAGGCGTCTTTTTGTTTATATGACGGGAGCTAGCCAACACGATGTTGGCATTTGCTCTGATGAAGGCCTGGGTCAACAGATCAAAAAGGGTAAAAAACTCAGCAATAAATAATATATGTGGTGTCCACCACAAATTCTTGCTTCTATTACAATTTCTCACCATCCAACCTTTCAAAGAATTAGTCATTTTTGTTGTTTCCCTCCCAAATCAATCTTTACTTCTTCTAGTGTAATAAAAGTAGAGTGCTGCGCAGGCAGTGTTGAAACAACAATCGAAATATAGTAAGGTTAGATATACTGCCGAAACAGAGAACGTAGGAGTCTAACGTTTCGAGCGAAGGCCCTTCGTCAGAGAGAAAGTTAGTTTAGTTTACTCCAGTTTCCTTCTGTAGTAACACTGGACCAATGAGGGATGGTCCTTACTGGACCTCTAGAGAAAACAGTTTAGATATGACTGATAGAATTATCCAGTATAAATAAGGTTAGTTTAGTTTAGTTTACTCCAGTTTCCTTCTGTAGTAACACTGGACCAATGAGGGATGGTCCTTACTGGACCTCTAGAGAGAACAGTTTAGATATGACTGATAGAGTTATCCAGTATAAATAAAGTTAGTTTAGTTACTCTGGTTTCCTTCTGTAGTAACACTGGATCAATGAAGGATGGTCCTTACTGGACCTCTAGAGAGAACAGTTTAGATATGACTGATATAGTTATCCAGTATAAATAAAGTTAATTTAGTTTACTCCAGTTTCCTCCTGTAGTAACACTGGATCAATGAGGGATGGCCCTTACTGGACCTCTAGGTAGAACAGTTTAGATATAACTGATAGGGTTAACCAGTATAAATAAAGTTATAATAAAAGTAGCGTGCTGCGTAGGCAGTGTAGAAACAACAATCGAAATATAGTAAGGTTAGATATACTGCCGAAACAGAAAACATAGGAGTCTAACGTTTCGAGCGAAGGCCCTTCGTCAGAGAGACTCCTACGTTCTCTGTTTCGGCAGTATATCTAAGCTTACTTTACTTCTTCTATCGGCTCGTCTAACCATGTTTGTTTGCCATCTTAAACAGATGATATTGATTGTTCAAAGATTGGTACAGAAACGGCTGTAGTTGCCATGACAACAGTTATTATGGTTATTCTGGCTATAACAAGCTTCGCCGGTTGCATTCTGGGATGCATGGGAACATGTTGTCAACCGCATGTGAGTATAGAGAGGTCTGGGGTCGAGAAATGGTCTGGAAACTCAGCGAAGGTCTTTGTTCTATCTTTTTCTTCACGTTTAAACAAACTTGTGAGGGCAATGTATGGTGTGTCAGTGGTTCGTGTGAATTGTGGTGCCGGTTGCGCTTTATATTCTGTTTGTTTGTTTGTTTGTTTGTTTGTTTGTTTGTTTGTTTGTTTGTTTGTTTGTTCGTTCGTTCGTTCGTTCGTTCGTTCGTTCGTTCGTTCGTTCGCTCGCTCGTTCGCTCGCTCGCTCGCTCGCTCGCTCGTTCGCTCGCTCGCTCGCTCGTTCGCTCGCTCGCTCGCTCGCTCGCTCGCTCGCTCGCTCGCTCGCTCGTTCGTTCGTTCGTTCGTTCGTTCGTTCGTTCGTTCGTTCGTTCGTTCGTTCGTTCGTTCGTTCGTTCGTGTGGAATCAATAAACACAAATCAATAATATGTGCAATATTAGAAAATTTAAGCTTCACGTTTCAGAACTCTGACAAATGCCACCACTACCAGTACCACCATTATCACCACCACCACTATCATCACCACCACTATCATCACCATCACCACCACTATCATCATCACTATCATCACCATCACCACCACTATTCATCACAACTGTCATCACCATCACCACCACCACCACCACCACCAAAACCACTATCACCACCACCACCATCATCATCACCACCACCATCACCACCACTACTATCACCATCACCACCACTATCATCATTATCACTACCACAACCACCACCACCACCATCACCACCATCATCACTATCACCATCATCACCACCACTATCATCATTATCACTACCACCACTACCAAAGTAGCGCACGATGTCACAATCAGAAAATGAAGGTGCCTAAAAGCAACCACTTCCAACGCACCGTAATTTGCCAAGATTCCAGACCATTTCCCAATTGTCAACGATCTAAAGCGACCTGTCAGCTTATTGTCAGCAAAATACAGTCCCATCCCCCGCGCTTCTAACGGTCATGCAACCTCTGTGATCTTGAAGAGCACGTGTATCGTGTGCTGTTAGCGCGCTGCCTCTCACCAAAAGTTAAGCCTGATTAGACGGGGTTAGTACTTAGATGGGTGACCGCTTGGGAATGACCCCGTTCTCAAGCTTGGAACTCATGTGAGTACCCTGCGAGTCAGAGCCCCTTTCCGACCTACGCAGGCTTCGGGGGAAAGTGGGCTCTGCCAACAAACTCGCTCTTCGCCCCAAGTTTTGGGCGAGTCAGTCAGGTTTTGAACTGGTCAAACAAGTTCTAGTTTATGAGTACGCGTAAGCAGGAAAATAGCAAGTAACACGTTAGAGCCTGGGCCCAAAATAGTATCTTGGCAACCGTTCACGCATGCTCAAAAAGAAATATCAAGTTTCTTGGCAGAGCCCACTTTCCCCCGAAGCCTGCGTAGGTCGGAAAGGGGCTCTGACTCGCAGGGTATCAAGTGAGTAGAGTTGTAGTTGATCTCTCCTGTGCTTCGAGGGTTTTTCGTCGGGTTCTCCGGTTTTCCTCCCTCCGTAAAATCAGCACCTACATCTTAGCTGTGATTCGTGGCCTGAACTGTGTCGTATGGCGGCTGCCTGGAGCGCCTTTGATATACCTCGACACGGCCACGTCGATCTACGTCCTTCGTAATTCAGCCGCTGGCTGCAAGTAAGGATGATTAGCTCCCAGTCCTTTATCCGTTGTCAATAGACAGTCCCATCCCTCCCCCCCCCGCATTTCTAACGGCCATATTCTTTTCTCTCTTAGGAAACAATTATCATAAGCACTATTCCATCTCAACAACCTACTGTCGTCATCAATACTCAAAGTGGTACCCAGTTCCCTCAGCCCACATACCACCCCATGGTTGCGCAGAATTTTCCTGGGACCGCTGTCCAAGACTATCTTGGTCCGCCGACGCCAGTTTTTGGCGCGCAGCAAAATCACGTCACTTCCGTTGTGGATGATGACAAGGCTTTGGTTGAGAATATGGTGCTATGAGAGAACTTCTCATTCGTGTTTTCTTTCTTTTTGATTTTGTGTGTAGTGTAAAGAAATAGTGTTAAAAATTATAATTGTTAGTTGTTTGCTGTACAAGCTGTGTTAGTTAGTAATACTCAGAAAAACTCTGAGCTCTAAGCGGGACTCGAACCCACAACCTTCTGAATGCTAGCCAAACGCTCTAACCATTGAGCCACTAGAACTCAGATAGCGGAGCAAGGTTAATTAAGGTACTTATACCTTAGACTGTGCCCAGTCCTCCAGGAACGAGGCTTGACCGCTTGGTTACAAGTACTTGTTGGTCTACAAGTCGCGTTGTAACTAGAGCGGATTTGGAAATGGAAAGGCCGCCGAATTAGAATTCTCTTATGTGCATATAAATTAGCCCTTATGCATGACCTCGTTTTAAAGTAAAAATTCTATTGCATTTCACACACGAAAACGAGTTCATAAGGGCTAATTTATATGTATATAAAAGAATCTTAATTCGGCGGCCATTTTTGAATAAGGTCTATTTTGTGGATGCTAATAGCTGGTTGGCCAATAATTTTTAACCACTGCAGCATAAAACTTGAAGTCGACAATTTAGATTATGGAATACTACAGTTCTGTAGCGTTTCGAGCTAAGGCTTTTTATGAGAGAAACGTACAGTTCAATTCATAAAACCTTTAGTATTTCAATTCAACGTTACCTATGCAGTACATTTATTTCATAGTATTTTATAATATTTTATAATATTAATCCATGTATTGAAAATAACAAGACTGTATGCAACTACTGACACGTTAGATTATAGATATTGTATCGTTGTTTTTCGGTTTTTAAACTTTTAAAATTTTGCTGAAAGGTGTTGTAGGAACGCAGGAAATTTCATTTCAGACACCCAAATTTTAAGTGATGTGTAGGCAGTGTTTTAGATAGAGCAAAGTGAAAAGATGGTAAACTGCTGAGAATAGTTTTGATAACGAAATACTGAAATTTCAAGCAGAGCCCTTCATCAGAGTAAAAACTAGAGTGCTGTGTAGGCAGTGTTTTAGATATAGGGCAAAGTGAAAAGATGGTAAACTGCTGAGAATAGTTTTGATAACGAAATACCGACGTTTCAAGCAGAGTCCTTCATCAGAGTAAAAAGTAGAGTGATGTGTAGGCAGTGTTTTAGATAGAACAAAGTGAAAAGATGGCAAACTGCTGAGAATAGTTTTGATAACGAAATACTGAAATTTCAAGCAGAGCCCTTCATCAGAGTAAAATCGCATTTCACACTTTCGTGAACTGTTGACAGAGAACGCACGCAGTAGACTCATACTCTCGCGGACTAACGCATGCGCAAATTAATGATTATGTTTATCGAATAGCGTTGTAATCACGTGACAATATTGGGCGTATTTAATTGGTTTATTTAAGGTGCGTACTTCCCGTTTCACTTTCTGTCTTTCCAAGCATCGCTTGCGTCGAAACAGAACTTTGCTTGTCTGTCTCTTTAACCATTGCTGTTTATTGTTTAATACTCTCTCTTCAAGTCCTTTCAAAATGGTGATGTCGCGCAATACTGCGGTGGGCTCGATTGTGGTTGGTACAATTGAACTGACTTTTGGTATTATAACGATCATCTGTGGAGCTGTGGTTATGAGCAAGCTCTCTGGGGAAGCCGCAGCTGGCGCTGGTCTCTGGGCTCTATATGTAAGTAACTTACTGTATACCTTGGTTAGCGGGAATAGCGCAATTAACCGGGAGCTGTGGTTCAAAACACACATTTAAAACTACCCATCAAAAGAAGAATTGGTCTAGTTTAGACGTAAACGGAACATAACGACGATTCAAATATTTTCTTCCAGTGCGGCTGAGGAAAGGATTCCGTGACACAAACTACAACCCAACCAATATTAGGGCCTGTGTTAGGCCTGTGTTTAATACCCGGGCAGCCGAGTTACTCGGCACACGGAGAGTTCTTGGTCCTTACTGTAGAGCAAACACTGTTTTTCCCATCTTGGTACTGGCTGAGCTGGGACCTTGGCAAAGTGGGATAAACATTTTCTATGAAATTCGAAATGAATTTTCTATATTCGTTGCTCTCTGTCGTTTTCGTCGATGCTAATCATTTCAAATAACTTGCCAGTTGTTATAATCTTATTTTAATATTAAAAGTCTGCCTAGATTACACTTGTGTTGCCTTTTAACTTCAGGTTATGTTAATTCGCATGCTTGAATGAATTCTAACTTATTTGAATGTAACTCGCTTTCATATAAGCAGAACGTAACGATTTCTTCAGGTAACTCGCCTTGCGGTAAATAGCTTCTAAAAGATACACTCAGAATTCAACAGCGGCGTTTTCTTCGGAACAGAATCGAGAATAAACGCAACCTTCTTCCGCGTTTTTTTCATTCCACACGTCACAAAGCGTCACAACGGGGAGTATTTCGAAATTATTTATATGGGGTTATGAAATGAAATAACCAAGGTTAAAACAAAGGAGAGCGACTGGTAGTCCGATGTACTACTGTCAACTGGCGAGGAAGAAAGCGAATCATGTTGAGGGCGGTTTGAATCCGGAGCGGAGTCGATAGCCCCCGGAGGCATCTTGACAACCAGTTCCATTTACTGAATAGTTCCCAGGTCTCTGTCGCCGTTTGACATATAGCAATCTGAGCCCACTGTATCCCGTACCCGTTGTTACACGTGTTCCTTTCTTAACTCCGCTACATGTATTTTGGGACCTAAATCTAATTTTGTTATTCAGCATAATTTTACTTGCATCTCTTCCAACATCATTTACTGTATTTCTTGCAATAAATGTTGCATGCTTTACATCGGTGAAACTGGCAGACGTTTATCTGACAGGTTTGCTGAACATCTTCGTTCTGTGAGGAACAATGATGTTGACAAGACTGTTGCCCGACATTTTAATAGTGCCAACCACTGTATTTCGGACATGCAAGTTTGTGCCATCTCACCCATTTCTGGCAGTAATGCCAGCCGCAAAAGACTAGAAAAGCGTCTCATTTTCAAAATTGGTCCCATTCATCCTCACGGACTCAACGAACGTTGTTCTTTTATTTAACACCTCTGAAGACATTGTTTCTGTTCGGCAAGGGCGGACATAAACAGCGCTTTCACTATATATTTATCTATTTTTACTCTCGCTCATCCTTTTTACACCCCCTCCTTCTTGCTCATCGACGGTATGAATAGCAAATGTCTTTCGCATCTCATTATCTATTTGTTGTTATTTTGCTTTGATTGGCTAATTTTTCGCATCTCATTATCAATTTGTTATTGTCATTTTTATCTGATTGGCCTATTTTTGGTCACGTGATTACCTTTCGTATATAAGCTCATTGTTTGTTTACACTCTTTACGTTTCTCTCTGACGAAGGGCCTTCGCTCGAAACGTTAGACTCCTACGTTCTCTGTTTCGGCAGTATATCTAACCTTATTATATTTCGATTGTTGTTTCTACACTGCCTACGCAGCACGCTACTTTTATTACACTATTTGGATTATCCCACACAAAACATACCGCTCCTGTGCATATGTACACTTATAAAGGTTCGTTTGACGTGATTTGAACACGAAAGAAGTGTAAAGATACTTGGCTATCGCCTCGTGCCTCTACTCAACCGCTTTCGTGTTCAAACCTTTATAAGAGTACATATGCACGGAGCTTTATGTTTTATTTGTTAAATACAGTGCTACATAAGTGCTGCAAGAGGCAAGGGATTTCATTGGCTAGGATAGATCACGTGGGATATAGTATTATCGAGTTTATTCAATAGTTCATTGCTTCATCAATGACGTCAGGTTGTTGTTACCAGTTGTTACGTATTCTTGAGCATAGTCAATCGAGATATGGTCTGGAAACTCGGCAAACTTCAAAGCGCCAATAATGAACTGTTATTTTATGTTGAACCGTACCTTACACCGTGCACATCCTTTGTTTTAGGTTTATTAATATTTAAATAGCACGGTTGAGTGATGGAACTGAAACGTTGCTATTGGACAATTCGTTCATTATACTAAAATACAATGTGTTCAGTGACCGTGCACCGTGCACAAAAATGCATAAAGACGAACAAAAAGATAGACCAAAGACTTAGATGAGTTTCCAGACCATATCTCAATTGACTATGTCTTGAGAAACTGGCATATTGCAGGAATTCTGGTGTTAGAGATTAGGCTTGTAAATGGTACTACTTCAAACGAGTGCTGCCGTTGGCTGATGGGATTGCTCACCTACTTTATATTGGAGTATCATACCGTAACGTACCAAGAGGTATTTAAACGTACGAAGAGATACCCAAACGTACCAAGAGGTACCAAGACGTACCCAAACGTACCTAAACGTGCCGTAACGTATCAAGAGGTATCTAAACGTACCAACATGTATCTAAACGTACCAAAATGTACCTAAAAGTATCCAAACGTACCAAGAGGTACTCAAACGCACCAAGCGGTACATAAACGTTCCAAGAGGTATCTAAACGGACGTACCAAGAGGTACTCAAACCAAACGTACCTAAACCTACCAAGAGAATAAACGAGAATAAACGCACAAGGCGTCACAACGGCGAGTATTTCGAAATTTTTTAGCAACTTATAATACAGACCTTTCGAGCGACGAACACGTCTGCATAAGTACCGATAGTCAATAGATTTCGTATATAAGATCGCAAAATGTCGCAAAGTTTCGCTATAGTTTGGCTGAGACTGACATTTCGAGCGAAGCCCTTCATCAGAGTAAAGTGTCTCTGACGAAAGACTTATAGTAGCGCGTAACGTCAGTATTTCGTTATTAAAACTATTCTTAGTAGTTTACCATCTTTTCACTTTGCTCTATCTAAAACACTGCCTACACAACACTCTACTTTTTACTCTGATGAAGAGCTCTGCTTGAAACGTCAGTATTTCGTTATTAAAACTATTCTCAGCAGTTTACCATCTTTTCACTTTGCTCTATCTAAAACACTGCCTACACAACACTCTACTTTTTACTCTGATGAAGAGCTCTGCTTGAAACGTCAGTATTTCGTTATTAAAACTATTCTCAGCAGTTTACCATCTTTTCACTTTGCTCTATCTAAAACACTGCCTACACAACACTCTACTTTTTACTCTGAAGGGCTCTGCTTGAAACGTCAGTATTTCGTTATTAAAACTATTCTCAGCAGTTTACCATCTTTTCACTTTGTTCCATCTAAAACGCTGCCTACACAACACTCTACGTTTTACTCTGATGAAGAGCACTGCTTGAAACATCAGTATTTCGTTATTAAAACTATTCTCAACATTTTACCATCTTTTCACTTTGCTCTATCTAAAACACTGCCTACACAACACTCTACTTTTTACTCTGAAGAGCTCTGCTTGAAACGCCAGTATTTCGTTATCAAAACTATTCTCAGCAGTTTACCATCGTGTCACTTTGCTCTATCTAAAACACTGCCTACACAACACACTACTTTTTTCACATTCCGGCAAGTACTACAGTATCAGAATACAACGATATTTGTTTAAGACATTCGCTCTTTTATCTTCTTGTAAAACAGACAAATTTAAAATGAATAAAATTAACAATAGCTGACCTTGCTATATTCTTATCAGTAAACGATATATAATTATATTAGACAATATAAATAAATATATTAAAGAATGTTACAGGAACGATAAAAAAACATCCCCGTCATTTCAAATTTCGAAGAATTTGTTTCAAACTTGAACTGCAAAATAATCGTGTAGAACACAGGGACGTATAGTCAGGGGGAGAGCCGTGGCTCCCCCCCCCCCCCTTTTGATATAAAACGACAGACATGTAACTACAAAACTGATGCAATATGCCATTGTGTCAGGAAATAAACTGTAAACAGTGTATTCAATCTACTGAGTGTACGGATTTTGAGTATCTATGTGACGTTTGCGTGTTTTGAGTATTTTATAAGACGTTTTTTAACCTTTAGAGTCTGTATAACTCCCTCCAAAAGCCAGGAAATGGCATTTCAGCGACTCTCGATTACAAAATTTCCCGGGGGAGCATGCCCCCAGACCCCACTAAAAATTTATTTTGATTGCAGCTCCCCCCCTTTCAAAATCCTGGCTACGTCCCTGGTAGAACACAGAAATTTATGTAAATTACGCGACGCGACGGCGTCATCTGAATTTTGAAAATAAAACAAAATGCATTTTAGACCTCATAAATAATCCGTCTGATCAATAAATAAATTCTCAACGAAGAATCCGACATAGTTGAATGCTACTCTGGCTTAAACGTTTTTTGAACGTAGCTTAAGAAGTTACTGTTCATGACCCAACGTTTTGACACTCCTATCTAGTGTCTTCATCAGGGGTGATCGTTGTGTGAAGGAAGGTTTATTGACTACAAAATGCGCAGCGCTTAAAGTGTATATGAAATGAAAATTAAGTTTGTCTTATTTGAAAGAACTCTTAAAATAATGGGGATTATCAATTTACAGCTTTTTCATATTTTACTTAGTTCTTGAGATATTTAGACTTATGTGATATTCAAATGAGATAACTTATGGTTCGTTTTTTTCTAATTAACATATTCGAAAATCGTGAATATTTTTAAGATTATTGATCAAAATCACTTGTAACTTGTCTTTCATGTTTAGTTGCATGAACGGTAGCAATATGCAAAGTTTCAAGTGATTTTGTTCAATAACCTTAAAAATATTCGCGATTTTCGAATATGTTAATTAGAAAAAAACGAACCATAAGTCATCTCATTTGCATATCACATAAGTCTAAATATCTCATGAACTAAGTAAAATATGAAAAAGCTGTAAATTGATATTCCCCATTATTTTAAGAGTTCTTTCAAATAAAACAAACTTAATTTTCGTTTCATATACACTTTAAGTTTGTTAATGTCAATTCGGTCTATAAAAAACGGGAATATTTCAATGAATAATAAAGTGTTTACCTTGAGAACCGTTTTTGTTTCATTTTAAACAGTATGCAGTGCCTGGAATCCTCACCATTTCAGCGGGAGCATGCAAGAATACCGTTGTAGTAAGTTGTAAACTAATCTAAAACAGTCTGGTGCTAGACAGAGTGAAACAGTCTGGTGTTAGACAGAGTGAAATAGTCTGGTGTTAGACAGAGTAAAATAGTCTGATGTTAGACATAGTAAAATACTTTGCTGTTAGACAAAGTAAATAGTCTGGTGTTAGACAAAGTAAATAGTCTGGTGTTAGACAGAGTAAAATAGTCTGGCGTTAGACATAGTAAAATAGTCTGGTGTTAGACACAGTAAAATAATCTGGCGTTAGACAAAGTAAAATAGTCTGGTGTTAGACAAAGTGAATAGTCTGGTGTTAGACAGAGTAAAATAGTCTGGTGTTAGACAAAGTAAATAGTCTGGTGTTAGACAGAGTAAAATAGTCTGGTGTTAGACAGAGTAAAATAGTCTGGTGTTAGACACAGTAAAATAGTCTGGTGTTAGACACAGTAAAATAGTCTCGTGTTAGACAGAGTAAAATAGTCTGGTGTTAGACAGAGTAAAATACTTTGGTGTTAGACAAAGTAAATAGTCTGGTGTTACACAGAGTAAAATAGTCTGGCGTTAGACATAGTAAAAATAGTCTAGTGTTAGACAGAGTAAAATAGTCTGGCGTTAAACACAGTAAAAATAGTCTAGTGTTAGACACAGTAAAATAGTCTGGTGTTAGACAGAGTAAAATAGTCTGGCGTTAAACACAGTAAAAATAGTCTAGTGTTAGACACAGTAAAATAGCCTGGTGTTAGACACAGTAAAATAGTCTGGTGTTAGACACAGTAAAATAGTCTGGTGTTAGACACAGTAAAATAGACTGGTGTTAGACACAGTAAAATAGTCTGGTGTTAGACACAGTAAATAGTCTGGTGTTCGACAGAGTAAAATAGTCTGGCGTTAGACACAGTAAAATAGTCTGGTGTTTGACACAGTAAAATAATCTGGTGTTAGACACAGTAAAATAGTCTGATGTTAGACAGAGTAAAATAGTCTGGTGTTAGACAAAGCAAATAGTCTGGTGTTAGACAGAGTAAAATAGTCTGGTGTTAGACAGAGTAACATAGTTTGGTGTTAGACAGAGTAAAATAGTCTGGTGTTAGACGGAGTAAAATACTTTGGTGTTAGACAAAGTAAATAGTCCGGTGTTAGACAGAGTAAAATAGTCTGGTGTTAGACAAAGCAACTAGTCTGGTGTTAGACAGAGTAAAATAGTCTGGTGTTAGACAGAGTAACATAGTTTGGTGTTAGACAGAGTAAAATAGTCTGGTGTTAGACGGAGTAAAATAGTCTGGCGTTAGACATAGTAAAATAGTCTGGTGTTAGACACAGTAAAATAGTCTGGTGTTAGACACAGTAAAATAGTCTGGTGTTAGACACAGTAAAATAGCCTGGTGTTAGACACAGTAAAATAGTCTGGTGTTAGACACAGTAAAATAGTCTGGTGTTTGACACAGTAAAAAAATAAAGTTGTCCCACAACAATGCGAATGAAAGTGTTATAAAGCAATGTGTTTTTTTCGTTTGCAGATGGCATTAGCTCTTTTTTTCAACATAATAGGCGTAATTGTGTCGGTGGCCGCGACTGGAGTGAGTATTGGATTCACCATTGTCCTTAGCAACGCTGGGAAAGACTTGTGTATTCAGCATGGTGACACGTGTTCATGCTCGTCAGATGACGGCAGTGGCACTATCTCAAGTGAAACTTGTAAGTCATGTTATCATAGCAACACCACCTGTAGAAGAACTTACTCACTCACTCACTCACTCACTCACTCACTCACTCACTCACTCACTCACTCACTCACTCACTCACTCACTCACTCACTCACTCACTCACTCACTCACTCACTCACTCACTCACCCACCCACTCACCCACTCACCCACCCACTCACTCACTCACTCACTCACTCACTCACTCACTCACTCACCCACCCACCCACTATCCCACCCACCCACCCACCCACCCACTCACCCACCCACTCACCCACCCACCCACTATCCCACCCACCCACCCACCCACCCACCCACTCACTCACTCACTCACTCACTCACTCACTCACTCACTCACTCACTCACTCACTCACTCACTCACTCACTCACTCACTCACTCACTCATCCAACCACCCACCCACCCACTCATTCACCCCCACCCACTCTCTCACCCTCTTCATTCGTGTATTTATTCATTCATTTCTTTATCTTGTTTCAACAGTTGACATGAAGTGCAGTGACATCGATACGTTGCATAACATTATGATTGCCATGGTGGTTGTATTTGGTATCTTAACAATAGTAACTTTTACTGCTTCGATTTACGGCTGTATGGGCACTTGCTGTGTTCCTGCTGTAAGTAAATTTATTTAACACAATCTACTTATCATCCTTCCTTCCATCCTTCAATCTCCCCTCACTCCCTTCTTCCCTTTCTTCCCTCTCTCTCTCTCTCTCTGCTTGCTTGCTTGCTTGCTTGCTTGCTTGCTTGCTTGCTTGCTTGCTTGCTTGCTTGCTTGCTTGCTTGCTTGCTTGCTTGCTTGCTTGCTTGCTTGCTTGCTTGCTTGCTTGCTTGCTTGCTTGCTTGCTTGCTTCCGTCCGTCCTTCCGTCCTTCCGTCCTTCCGTCCTTCCGTCCTTCCGTCCTTCCGTCCTTCCGTCCTTCCGTCCTTCCTTCCTTCCTTCCTTCCTTCCTTCCTTCCTTCCTTCCTTCCTTCCTTCCTTCCTTCCTTCCTTCCTTCCTTCCTTCCTTCCTTCCCTTCCTTCCTCCCTCCCTCCCTCCCTCCCTCCCTCCCTCCCTCCCTCCCTCCCTCCCTCCCTCCCTCCCTCCCTCCCTCCCTCCCTCCCCTCCCTCTTCTCTCCCTCCCATAACATTTTACGGTTATATCTCTAGGACACCATTGTGGTTGTAGCTGGTGGAATACCAGTTCAAGGTGGAAGTACAGTCGTTGTTCAGTCCAATCAATCTACAATGCATGGCTACGCAGCCCCTCCACCAAGCTATGCCCAACAATATGGCGACGGCAACCCACTTGTGAAGAACATGGCTATTTGATAATCAAACGGAAGTCAGTTCTCAAAGAATCCTTTTTTGACGTTCTAGTTTGTAGGTCTTACAGGCCACAGGGCCTGAAGATGATGAAATGATTAGTCTGTATTTGTTTATGGCTGACAAGCTTTTGTTGTTCTTTCTTATGCGATGTATTAACCAGTATTCTTATCGTAGCGTAATATATACCTGTTGTGTTAAACAATTCGGGTAAAACGTAATTGTTATAACAATGTTTTCCTAAAAATTTGGTAATCATTAAAAAAAATATTTCTACCATTACCTGGCTGTTGTTAGTCTTAAGTGAAAAGATGGATTTTCAATAATGAAACACTGACGCTTTGACTTGAGCCCTTCATCATAGTAAAAAGCAGAGTATTACGTAAGCAAGATGGTAAACAGCTGAGAATGGTTTTGATAACGAAATACTGACGTTTCAAGCAGAGTCCTTTATCAGAGAAAAAAGTAGAGTGCTGTGTGGGCAGTGTTTTAGATAGAGCAAAGTGAAAAGATGGTAAACTGCTGAGAATAGTTTTGATAACGAAATACTGGCGTTTCAAGCAGTGCCCTTCATCAGAGTAAAAACTAGAGTGCTGTGTAGGCAGTGTTTTAGATAGAGCAAAGTGAAAAGATGGTAAACTGCTGAGAATAGTTTTAATAACAAAATACTGACGTTTCAAGCAGAGCCCTTTATCAGAGTAAAAAGTAGAGTGCTGTGTTGGCAGTGTTTTAGATAGAGCAAAGTCAAAAGTTGGTAAACTGCTGAGATTAGTTTTCATAACGAAATACTGACGTTTCAAGCAGAGGCCTTCATCAGAGTGAAATGTAGAGTGTTGTGTAGGCAGTGTTTTAGATAGAACAAAGTGAAAAGATGGTAAACTGCTGAGAATAGTTTTAATAACGAAATACTGACGTTTCAAGCAGAGCTCTTCATCAGAGTAAAAACGAGTGCTGTGTTGGCAGTGTTTTAGATAGAGCAAAGTGAAAAGATGGTAAACTGCTGAGAATAGTTTTAATAACGAAATACTGACGTTTCAAGCAGAGCTCTTCATCAGAGTAAAATCGCATTTCACACTTTCGTAAACTGTTGACAGAGAACGCACGCAGTACTCATACTCTCGCGGACTAACGCATGCGCAAAGTAATGATTATGATGTTTATCGAAAAGCGTTGTAATCACGTGACAATATTGGGCGTATTTAATTGGTTTATTTAGGTCAATTTATAAGAACATTTTAAGAAGAGCAGGTGCGTACTTCCCGTTTCACTTTCCAAGCATCGCTTGCGTCAAACAGAACTTTGCTTGTCTGTCTCTTTAAAGTGCACATGAAACGAAAATTAAGTTTGTCTTATTTGAAAGAACACTTAAAATGATAGAGTAACATCTTTTGAAGCTTTTCGTTTCCTTGCTTCGTTCTTGAGATATTTCAGTTTGTTTGATATGTAAATTAAACATTTTGACGTCACACGTGCAAAATAAATTATCGGAGAAAGTTATATACCTTTGCTATTATCAAACCAAAGTAATTTGAAGGAAGCAAGTGGCTGTGTTTCGCCCAGAACACTAAACATGTAGATCTTTAAGTGATTATTATATTTGATAATAGCAAAGATATATAACGTTTTTCGATAACTCATTATGCGCGTGTGACGTCAAAATGTTTAATTTGCATGTCAAACAAACTGAAATATCTCAAGAACGAAGCAAGGAAACGAAAAACTGCAAAATATGTTACTCTATCATATTAAGTGTTCTTTCAAATAAGACAAACTTAATTTTCATGTCATAGCACTTTAACCATTGCTGTTTACTTTTTATTATTATATGGCACAAGTTACTTCCGTTGAAATCGTGTGTTCTCATTGGCCGAGACGTGTCACGTGCCGGTCGATTATTTTCCGTAATCGACCGGCCGATTATTTTCCGTAATCGACTGGTCGATTACGGATATTGTCAGCCATGTTGTTTGCAACTAAACAACGAAAGAAAACCGCAAGAATTTTGTGACTTCAACAACCTGAGGACTAAATTATGTATGATTGGGACGAGAGCAATCTGGAAGCGAGTTTAGGAGTCCGAAAGCGATGACAACAAAAGCAACAACATTGAAAACGATGAGTTTATGTCACACGCTCGAGGTCACACTAAACTGATTAAAGTACGTATCATGACAAGGTATAAATGTAAGGTTTGTTGTTTCAAAATGCCATATAATAAACTTTTTATTAATCTCGCTTGCTCGGTCTTTACAGAGAAATATCAGACCTCGGTCTTTGTGTACAAACCTCGCCCTACGGGCTCGGTTTGTACCAAAAAGACCTCGGTCCGATATTTCTCTGTAAAGACCTCGCGTTCGGTTGATAAGAAGTTAATACTCTCTGTTCAAGTCCTTTCAAAATGGTGATGTCACGACCGTGAAATCCGTGACTTGATCTTTTACTACAAATGTAAATATAAACTTATAGATCTAAACGTCGACTATTTTAATCCTGTACATAATTGTAACACCCGATCTGGCTCGTCCTCACTTCTTAAAACCCCATATTGTAAAACTAGTACCTTTCAAGGATCTTACTTTAATAGAATAGTTAAACCCTGGAACTATTTACTTAAGCATGCACCATCTGATATATTTTCTTCTTTAACTAGGTTTAAGTCGTATCTACGCCTAACTTATACTGAACTCACGAACACTACCTTTGACCCAGATTCGCCTTGTTCCTATTCCATATGCAGGAATTGTTCCTGTCATGTCTAGTCCAACTTAATCTTCGATAGATCTATGTATATATCATTACTTTTTATTTTATTTTAATTTTACGGTGAGCACCTCGCATGGGAGTTTTCTCGTTCGTGCTCGCCGAATTTGGACTTGTAATTTTATACTTTTTTTTTCTCTCTCTCTTGGTCCAAATAAAGTTGAAAGAACAATACTGCGGTGGGCTCGATTGTGGTTGGTACAATTGAACTGACTTTTGGTATTATAACGATCATCTGTGGAGCTGTGGCTATGGGCAAGCTCTCTGGGAACGTGGCAGCTGGCGCTGGTCTCTGGGCCCTACACAGGGGCGTCGTGGCTCAGAGATTTTAGGGGTGGCCAAGAGCACAATTTTTCCGACAAACAACAAGGTTTTTCCGACATATCACATAATTATATACATAAGAATTAGGCAATTAGCTTCGCATAAACGATAAAACCTACTTAATTCCGAATTAAATTCGACTATTGCCCGAAGTATAAAACAGGCGTATTAAAGAGACAAACCTGGAAAGGATTCGCAGGAGCACCAGCATGTTTGTATGGAATATGTTGGTGTTTCTTTACTCTATCCGAATGATATTTATTGTTATGACGAGATCGCTAATCACTGTCAAATGTCTTCTTGCATAGCAGACATTCACAACTCAAAAGTGATAGTCATGTCCGGAAACCGCGAAAAGCTTATGCCCGAATTCCGACAAAAACTGTGCTGAACGACATTAGGGGGGCATGCCCCCCCCTGACCCCCCGGCCACGACGCACTGGTCCTACATGGAAGTAACTTATTTTCCTTGGTTAGCGGGGACGAGTTAGCGCAGTTAACCGTGCCTGTTTATATGTGGTTTTTTAATACCCGGCCAGGCGAGTTACTCGGCGCATGGCGAGTTCTTGGTCCTTACTGTTGAGCAAACACTTTTTTTCACCGCAGAGTTTACATGATGCAGACGGGAAGATCCCGGTACTGGCCACAGGGAGCCCATCTCTTACACCTGTGATGGTCCTTCCTCTTTTTTTGTTTTATTATATTGAGCTTCTGACTGAAAACCGAGGCCGCTTAACAGTTGTGTAAGCTGGTTAACAGTTGGTAATATATGCATATACATGTAGAACAAAGACTTTAGCTGAGTTTCCAGACCATATTTTGAATGAATGACTATGCTGTGATCCGTGGTCTGAACTGTGTCGTATGATGGCTGATTGGAGTTCCTTTGATATACCTCGACACGGCCACGTTGATCTGTATCCTTCGCAATTCAGCCACTGGCTGCAAGTAAGGATGATTAGCCCCCAGGCCTCTATCCGTTGTCAATAGACAGTCCCATGCCCCCGCATTTCTAACGGCCATGTTCTTTTCTTTCTTAGGAATCAATTATCATAAGCAACCAACTGTCGTCATCAATACTCAAAGTGGTACCCAGTTTCCTCAGCCCACATACCACCCCATGATTGCGCAGAATTATCCTGGGACCGCTGTCCAAGACTATCTTGGTCCGCCGACGCCAGTTCCGTGCCTCGTTGAGATATTTCAATTTTTTTGATATGCAAATTAAACACTTTGACGTCACACGTGTATAATGAGTTATCAGAGAAAGTTCGGTATCTTTGCTATTATCAAAAGAAATCAATTAAAAATCTGTATGTCTAATGCTGTATGCGAAATAGACGCACAGGATCGGCTTCGAAGTGATTTCGTTTGATAATAGCAAAGATATAGAGCTTTCTCCGATAACTCATTATACATGTATGATGTCAAAGTGTTTAATTTGCATATCAAAGAAACTGAAATATCTCAACAACGAAGCACGGAAACGAAGATCTGCAAAAGACGTTACGTTGTAGTTTTAAGAGTTCTTTCATTTAAGACAATAATAATTTTCGCTTCATAGGCACTTTAAGTTGGATAGAACTCGCCTCCAATCCCTGTGCGGCTCGATAGCTCAACAGGTAGAGCGGCGGACCGGAATCCCGAAGGTGCGCGTTCAAATCCCGCTCGAGTCAGCCGAATTTTTCGGTTGAATTTAGCAGTGTAAGAACTCATGAAAAAATTTCTGTTTCTCTGAGGATGGTTCCGTAACATAGAGGTAATATAACGGAGTTTCTGATTGGCTACCGCGCGTGCTCCATAACTCGATGGAGAACGGCAATTTCAAACGTAACAAGACGCCTGGTCAGGCGTTCACTCGGGCTACTGCAAAATCACGCCGCCGTCTAAACACATTCAGGTCACAGACAAAAGTCAAAACACAATCCAATCTCAATTTACAATACACAAAACACGATTGCCTGTAACGTATTTCCACACATGCGTTCATATGTCGAGTCTCTTCGGGTATTAAATATCAACACAGCTAGCGACATTACTGACCAATATCGAACTATGTCTGTGAACACGCAAAACACATCCGAGACGAGAAAGACTTGATCAGACTCTGATCATCAGACAGTAGGAAAGCTAAGAAAGAAAGCATTATTTCCACACATGTACAGCGTTCATATGCCAAGTTTCTTCGGGTATTAAATATCAACACAGCTTCATGTATACGGCGTGTGAGATCGTAACTTAACGGCGTGACTTGAGCCTGCGCTTTGTGATTAGAGAGGCCTGCGGAGTAGGTTAATAGCGTGACACAGAAGGGGAAAAAACAAAAAAAAAACCGAGCCGAAACCTAGACTCGGCCTACCACAGCTAGCCCGAGTAATAAGAAACTCATTCTTAATCGACGAAATAAATATTGTTCTCCGTTGTTTTGTGTCTGATTCTCTGTTATAAAAGAAATGGTTCATGGTTTGGATGAAACCAAACCATGAAGGATGCTGCACTTGGGAAGGATGCACTTGGGAAGGATGCACTTGGGAAGGATGCACTTGGGAAGGATGCACTTGGGAAGGATGCACTTGGGAAGTTGCACTTGGGAAGGATGCACTTGGGAAGTTGCACTTGGGAAGGATGCACTTGAGAAGGATGCACTTGGGAAGGATGCACTTGGGAAGGATGCACTTGGGAAGGATGCACTTGGGAAGGATGCACTTGGGAAGGATGCACTTGGGAAGGATGCACTTGGGAAGGATGCACTTGGGAAGTTGCACTTGGGAAGGATGCACTTGGGAAGGATGCACTTGGGAAGGATGCACTTGGGAAGGATGCACTTGGGAAGGATGCACTTGGGAAGGATGCACTTGGGAAGGATGCACTTGGGAAGGAAGGATGCAGGGAAGGATGCACTTGGGAAGCCTTGGGAAGGATGCACTTGGGAAGGATGCACTTGGGAAGTTGCACTTGGGAAGGATGCACTTGGGAAGTTGCACTTGGGAAGGATGCACTTGAGAAGGATGCACTTGGGAAGGATGCACTTGGGAAGGATGCACTTGGGAAGTTGCACTTGGGAAGGATGCACTTGGGAAGGATGCTCTTGGGAAGGATGCTGCACTTGGGAAGGATGCACTTGGGAAGGATGCTGCACTTGGGAAGGATGCACTTGGGAAGTTGCACTTGGGAAGGATGCTGCACTTGGGAAGGATGCACTTGGGAAGGATGCACTTGGGAAGGATGCACTTGGGAAGGATGCACTTGGGAAGGATGCACTTGGGAAGGATGCACTTGGGAAGGATGCACTTGGGAAGGATGCACTTGGGAAGGATGCACTTGGGAAGGATGCACTTGAGAAGGATGTTGGGAAGTTGCACTTGGGAAGGATGCACTTGGGAAGGATGCACTTGGGAAGGATGCACTTGGGAAGGATGCACTTGGGAAGGATGCACTTGGGAAGGATGCACTTGGGAAGGATGCACTTGGGAAGGATGCACTTGGGAAGTTGCACTTGGGAGAGCCCTCAGAAATCTAAATCTGGTTTGGCGTGCTCCATTGAGTTATGGATGCATTTGGGAAGTTGGGAGAGCACTCAGAAATCTAGAGTTGTTCTCGGCTACGCCTCGACCAACTCTTCCGCTTTCTTCGTGATCTCCCAACTTCCTGCGTGCATCCACAACTCGATGGAGCACGCCAAACCATGAACCACTACTTAATTGTAATATAAATGAACTAGAGCGGTTTCACGCGCATTTAGTTGCACGAGCAGAAAGAGAATATTGTCGGAATACTAGGCTCAAGAAAGTTCTATGCTAAACTTGTCGAAATATCAGACATAGTTTAACGCTACTCTGGCTTAAACGTTTTTGGAACGTAGATAGATAGATAGATAGATAGATAGATAGATAGATAGATAGATAGATAGATAGATAGATAGATAGATAGATAGATAGATAGATAGATAGATAGATAGATAGATAGATAGATAGATAGATAGATAGATAGATAGAGATAGGTAGGTAGGTAGGTAGGTAGGTAGGTAGGTAGGTAGGTAGGTAGGTAGGTAGGTAGGTAGGTAGGTAGGTAGGTAGGTAGGTAGGTAGGTAGGTAGGTAGGTAGGTATTTCGGCCCCAGCTCATTCAACACTTTAAATACTGATTTTGCTTTGGCCTTTCGCCTTTGTATTCGGAGTGGTTCTCATCCTAGCACATTTAGTGCAACGCTATGATCTATACATCATTACCCATATACCTGCTATAATTCGAGCTGATCTGTTATGAAGTTTTTGTAAATATTTGGACTGTGTGCCACCAAATACATTCCAAACTTCACAACAGTAGTTGAAATATGGGTGGACAATAGCATTATACACAGAAAGTAGGGCATTTTTGTCAACAAATTCTCTTTAGCGCCGGATGGCAGATATCCCGGAAGAGATTTTTTGGCTAATATTTTCATTATTTCGTTTCCAAGACAAATGCTGGTCAATTGTTACTCCAAGAGTCTTTACTCCAAGAGGCTTACAAAGTTACTGTTCATGACCCAACCTTTCGATACTCGTTTCGATCGTTGTGAAGACAGGTCTCATAGGGGATGTTCATATGATCCCGGTAAGCGGGATGGCCCGGTAAGCAAAACGAAGTCTGTTTTGTGTTCATATGGTAGTTTTCATCCCGCCTACCGAGAAATCATGACTAAAATTAGCTTGTCTGATGATCCGTGACTAGACATCAGCCATCAAAGATCGCAATTTTGTCGTATTGCACATGTTTGTATGCTTCATAATCAATCCTTTTATTATACAATTGTGATTTATATGCCAATAAACAATAAAATCGTCAACTATCCTTAATTCCATAAAAAAGAACTAACTTTTGTCCTTAATGACTTCATCCCGGTAAGCGGGATAGTGGCGCTTTCGGTGCAAAAATAAGACGAGCTAGGGAAGTATTTTGTCGTCGAAGTAAGCAAACGTTTTTTAGTTATAACTCTTCCTTAGTTCATGCTGAAGTCAAATGGAGTCGGGCAAAGAAGAAATATGTCACCGTTTAACGAAAAGTTGAATTATTATGCGCTCTCTTATTATTTACTGTTGAGAATCTCCATTATTATGGTCCTTAATACGCACGCGCGCCACCATCTTGTCCCAAATTTCTGGTAATGCTATGTTTGATTCTTCACCAGGCTGTGTTGGGGATTTACTTGTTGTTGAAATATATAAACACTCCAGCTTGTCTGGATTTAAAAATCTCGAGCGTTCTCTGTCAGTAGCGCGATTAGTGGTCGATTATAAAGCGGCTGGGCCTTCGCTCGAAACGTTAGACTCCTACATTCTCTGTTTCGGCAGTATATCTAACCTTACTATATTTCGATTGTTGTTTCTACACTGCCTACGCAGCACGCTACTTCTTTTACAAGTCAGGTGTTTAGTGTGAAATCAGGCTGTTCATTCAAAATCTAGGGAAATGTAATACATTTTCCGCAGTTTTTCATGATGTCTTAAGGCGGTTTTCCACTAGACGAAAAATGTCGCGCGAAGCGACATTTTCTTTTGTCTCGCAAGCTCTCGAGTGGAACTAATGAGCCAAGACAAAGGAGAAATGTCGAGTCGGTCGACAAATGTCGCCCAGTGGAAAACCACCTTAACACTGCTAAAGTCAATCGAAAATTTTTTCGGCTGACTCGAGCGGGATTTGAACTCGCACCTTTGGGATTCCGGTCCGCCGCTCTACCTGTTGAGCTATCGAGCCGCACAGGGATTGGAGGCGAGTTCTATCCAACTTAAGTGCACGAGATATTCTCGCGACAACTTAACGCTTATCCGTGAGGACGTGCAGTGTTTCTATTCTAATTCAGAATCATCCTCAGAATCATCAAAATTTTTCATGATGTCTTACACTGCTAAAGTCAACTGAAACTGACTTTAGCAGTGTAAGACATCATGAAAAATTCTCATGTCTCTGAGGATGATTCTGAATTTCCGCAGTTTGTTTACTGCTTTTTAAATTAACTGAATTGGGCGCTGATCTTACAAATAAGAACCTACTTCAAATGTCAGCCTGTGAATGTGTTCTTATATAACGTTCTCTAATTTCCAAGGTTATTATACGTGCATGGGTGTGTACTGCATGTATATTGTATTATACATTGTAATGGTACTAATAAAAGTTTTGATTGCTTGATTGATTGATTGATTGATTGATTAACTGACTCCGTAGTGATGAGAACCCGTTTAGATTAAACTTAAGAAAGTATAGAGTGCTGTGTATAGGCAGTGTTTTAGATAGAGCAAAGTAAAAAAGATGGTAAACTGCTGAGAATAGTTTTGATGTCGGGGATTGCCTCCCTGTTCGCCCAACACTTCACAAATCACAATCACTTTTTCTTGGTTTATTTTTTCTTCTCTCTCGAATCACAGTCACAGACAATGGTACTATCCAACCAATAATGCACACTCTTTACTGGAAATCCATCCAACGCCTCTTGCACGTTAGTAACGGGGTTAGCTGCCATATGCTACGACACAAGCTCGAGACGTGCGTTCGTCCGCGAGAGTGTGAGTCTACTGCGTGCATCCTGAAGGGCTCCGCTTGAAACGTCAGTATTTCGTCAAAAATTTCTAGCCAAAATCTACGATCTGCTTGGACTTGCATCTCCTCTAACATTGCAAGGGAAATTCGTGTATCGAGAGGCGTGCCAAACCAAGTCAGTGTGAGATGCGCCATTGAGAAAGGAGTTGGTGAAAAGGTGGTTGAGATGGGAACAACTACTACCCAGCAAAGTGACTGCACCACGTACTTTGGCAAAGTTTCAAGAAAACATCGAGTCGATTGAACTCCACGCCTTTGGCGACGCGAGTGCTAAGGGTGTGTCGAGTGCTGTTTATACGATCATCAGACAAACCTTCGGGGTGAGGCGAAACAAGGATTGACAATCCCATGCGCAAAGTAATGATTAGAGTGTTTGCCCGGTTGTAATCACGTGACAATATTGGGCGTATTTAATTGGTTTATTTAGGTCACCTGCTGTTCTTAAAATGTTCTTGTTCGCTTGCGTTCGAAACAGAACTTGCTTGTCTGTCTCTTTAACCATTGCTGTTTACTACCCTCTGTTCAAGTCCTTTCAAAATGGTGATGTCACGATATACTGCGGTGGGCTCGATTGTGGCTGGTATAACTGAACTGACTTTTGCCATTATAGCGATGATCTGTGGAGCTTCAGCTGCTGGCAAGGTGTCCGGGGAAGCCGCAGCTAGCGCAGGTCTCTGGGCCATATATGTAAGTAATTTATATACCTTGGTTAGCGGGGACGAGTTAGCGCGGTTATCCGGGAGCTGTGGTTCAAAACACACATTAACTACTCTTCAAAAGAAGAATTTCTTTTTACTTTAGACGTAAACGGAACCTAACTACACATATGATGTTCGTTCATATGAAATATTAGCAAACTTAGGACGGAAGACTTTAGAAGAAAGAAGAGAGGAACAAATTGTATCCTATGTAAGCAAGGCTTTAAACAATAATTGTTCTCCAAATATTACATCTATGTTCGAAATTAAGAATAACTATAACCTAAGAAGTAATAACAATATGCTGATGTTGTCTAAACCAAAAACCAATGCTATGAAGAGAAGTTTTGGCTACGCTGCGGCTAATATCTCGAACAAACTCCCTAGTTTGTCAAAGAAAAATGTTTTAGAAAAATGTAATTAGCAGCTATTAGATTACACCACTATTTTTTGTCACTATTTTTTATATCTTAATGTTTTTAGGTACTGTATAATAAACGAGCAGAATAATAGACAAGTAGCGAAATAATGACATTTCAAGCAGAGTTCTTCGTCAGAGTAAAAAGTAGAGTGTTGTGTGGGCAGTGTTTTAGATAGAGCAAAGTGAAAAGATGGTAAACTGCTGAGAATAGTTTTGATAACGAAATACTTACGCTTCAAGCAGAGCCCTTTATCAGAGTAAAAACTAGAGTACTGTGTAGGCAGTATTTTAGATAGAGCAAAGTGACAAGATGGTAAACTGCTGAGAATATAGTTTTAATAACGAAATACTGACGTTTCAAGCAGAGCCCTTCATCAGAGTAAAATGTGGTGAAGAGGGTGAAATTTATTGGTTCCAGTCTCACAAACAAACAATATCGCACATACACACTGTGATTTACCTGCATGGTCCTGTTCGATATTTTCCAGCGCTGCCGTGCGACCATCACGTGATAATGATTTAATATTTCTATTGCGCAAATTAGCATGTGGATATGATCAAATGTGCATTACAAAGCTACAGATGGCTTATCAAAGGCGCTTCAAGCAGCCGCCATACAACACAGCACAGCCACGGATTACAACTGAGACCTAGGTGTTGATTTTATTGAGGGGGGGAAACCGGAGAACCCGGCGAAAAACCCTCGGAGCACAGGAGAGACCAACTAAACTCTACTCACATGAGTTCCAAGCTCGAGAACGGGATCATTCCCAGATGGTCACCCATCCAAGTACTAACCCCGTTCAACTGGGTTTAACTATTGGTGAGAGGCAGCGCCCTAACAGCCCACGCCACCTGTGCTCCACGTGGTCTAACGTGTAAACCAGACAATCCAGGAAGCGATGAAGATACAGTATACCGGTCGCGTATATCTTAACACACAACTTCGTCCCCAGGGCGTTTGAGGAAGGAAGCGAGCAGGCCGATCAAACGCCCTGGCAAAGGCTGGAATCACGTGAGAAAATATTCCAATATATTTGGAAAATTTTCCCGCCAGATTGACCACCAGGCTTCCGCTCTATGTACGTCAGCTAATATATTTGAAGGAACTGAATTCATTAAATAAGCCGTTGTACAAGTCAACACAATTTATTGTCTCTACGAGAAATGCAAACATGCTAAATTAGCTCAAAATAACCTTAACACACTGAAATAAACAAATACACTTGCCTGGGTTGTTTGTGGTGAGTTTGCGATGATATGTTGGTTAAGTTTAGTGATTGCTCCAGAATAACAACCCGTCAATATTATTATTACGGGTTGGTATGCAGCAATCACGAAACTCTTCAAACCAACATATCATCGCAAATTCGCCACAAACAACAACCCATGCAGGCAAGTGTATTTTGTTTATTTCAGTGTGTTTGGGTTATTTTGAGATAGTTTAGCATGTAGGATTTCTCGTAGAGACAATAAATTGAATCCCAGAATCCCGAAGGTGCGCTTTCAAATCCCGCTCGAGTCAGCTTTTCAAACATTTTTGACCTTTCAACATTTTTGACCTTTTGGTTCTTCGTTGAAAAGGACTTTACCCACCTGCAGCGCGCCAAAATTTAGCGGTGAATTTTTCGACCGGTGACGTAATTCGGGAAGCAATTATATTCAGGCTAAATTGCTATGCAAGTGCTAAAACAGACCCTTGGAAACGTTTTAGTCGGGGTAGAACCACTTTCCATTGCATGTACGACAACCCGAAACACGTGAAAACAGGGCGATGTACATTTCAGCGATTTCCCGCCAGAATATTTAATTAGATTCAAAAACCTGCAAGCGAAACAAGTCCGTCTCTTTCCTCCCGCTTTTCAGCTCGCCCGCCTTTCCACCCGCCAGAAAAAAACTAGCGCTAAGAGGCGGACTTGGAGCAAGTCCACCTCTTAGCGCTGGCCACGGTAAACATGGAATACAAGATAAATGCGTTGGGCAGGTCATATCGAAGTGAACTACTCTTATCCATAGTCAATCGAGATATGGTCTGGAAACTCGGCAAACTTCAAAGAGCCTATAATGAGCTGTGATTTTATGTTGAACCGTGCCTTACACCGTGCACATCCTTTGTTTTAGGTTTATTAATATTTAAATAGCACGGTTGAGTAATTGAACTGAAACGTTGCTATTGGACAATTCGTTCATTATACTAAAATACAATGTGTTCAGTGACCGTACACCGTGCACAAAAATGCATAAAGGCGAACAAAAAGATAGACCAAAGACTTCAGCTGAGTTTCCAGACCATATCTTGATTGACTATGTCTTATCAGAAGATCTGCGTTCGCTGATCATTCCAATTCTCACAATTAAGCCAAAGACAAGTTATTCCAAGCAAACGCTGCCGTGTGAAAAGAACGATTACAAGTATTGACAACGAAAAGTTACACCCCCTATTCGTTATTGATTTGATCTGTCAAACGTATAGTTGTCATTGAACAACGTTTGTTTCAAAACTCGAAAACAACTAGTTATTCACTAAACGCTTAGAATTCCTCGACGAGTTGCTTAAAATATTGCATGGTTTCAAACATCGAACCACGATCGGAAATCGCATAGAAAACCGGCCACTTTCATGCAGCAGTTCGCAGTGCACGTGCGTGCTGGCTCAAGTGAGTTCTGAGGACAATTGAAACTGATGAATTTGAGAAGGGTAAAGGGTTCAGTACATCGCGAAAATTCCACGAGTTGTCAACAAACCGTATTCTATGGCAAGCCCAACCTTCGTGCTATGCGCTCGTGGAAGAATTATGGTCGAGCGACGATTTTGAGCGGAGATGTTTGACTTTGAGCTCGGGGTGTCCTCGCTCCTGTCGGCCGTGTATTGATGACGTTAATTTACACGCAAGATATTCGTTCTACGCATGCGCAGCTAAAACAGGTCAGCCTGGATTAGGTCCCGTAATTTAGTCCCATAAACGGTCAATTCTTGAATAAGCCACGACTTATTCATTACAAGAAATTTGGGTCATTTGTGCCTCTGCTCTCGGTCAGCGGCTATATTCGCCTAATAATATAATTATGTATTCTAGAATTTCTAATGAGTGTGATTCTACTATATTCTAGTGTTTCTCATTATTCAGGTCATTGAGTTCTTTAGAATTCGCCTAAATCGTGCACGATAAGGACTGTGAAATCAAGCAAGTTCAAACGCTTTAGGAAGTACTATGCTAGAGACAAATGAGGACCTTTATGTGCTCTCGAAGTAGACTGACTCATGCCGAATGCAACGCGAGTCGGGCACTTCGTATCGCCCGTAACGTTGTTGGTCAATTTGGCCAATTTCGAGAACCTGTTTGCAAAGATTACTATGGCTAACGCTAATAACGGTGCAAAAATAAGACGAGCTAGGGAAGTACTTTGTCGTCGAAGTAAGCAAACGTTTTTTAGTTATAACTGTTCCTTGATGAAGTCAAATGGAGTCGGGCAAAGAAGAAATATGTCACCGTTTAAGCAAAATTGAATTATTATGTGCTCTCCTTATTATTTACTGTTGAGAATCTCCATTATTATGGCCCTTAATACGCACGCGCGCCACCATCTTGTCCCAAATTTCTGGTAATGTTTGGACTAGCTTCAACCCTGGGCTTATTTTAATCGTGGCTTATTTATTACATGATCGTTTATACGAGCTGTTCGCGACTTATTTAAGCCACGGTTTATTTCGTCCCGTATAAAAGGTCCTAAATGTAGAATGTAGTGAGTATGCTTGTGTTACTGAGGTTTTTACGTGAACTTTTCTTCAAATTCTTCATATCCTCACATTCAGATAACTATGTTGACGTTTCAAATGATTTTTTCGCCTTACAAACCTGCCTAAGCCACAATAGAGTGTTCGAGGTAAACGTTGTTGATCTTTGTTTTGATGTTTTCTGTGTTGTTTCAAAGAAAACTGGGCGTCGCAAAAAAGTGCTCTGCTTTGCTTGGAATTTGTGATGCGTATTTTAACTAGCAAACCTTGATATTTTCTTTTAAAATGAGTAAAAAGAGACGGGCATTTTATCGTATTGTGGCTTTGTCGTATTTACAGGCAGTTTGGTTTTCATTTTAAGTTGTATTAATGCTAAACTTTGAATATACAAGGGGTTTTTACGCTTGTCAATTTCAACCAGGTTGTTATGCTCACGCCATCAAGTTTCCTATCCAGTCTTTGTACTATCCACGGTCTCACGTAAGCTAGAGAATATTTGGTTTGACGACGACAGTACACTTCTTAAAGTGTCTATGAAGTGAAATATTCGTTGGCATTTTTGTTGTTCTATTGTACAGAGGAGCATGGCAGGAGCACTCACTGAAAATTTCAAGAGAATCTGATGCGTAGTTTTCGCGCTATCAACTCTCAAAATTTGCCATGGATAGTTTGTTTCGGGGAAATTTGGGCTTCTTGGTAACAATGCCTTATGACGTACGCAGATGGATCATTAATAGTGAAATCTATTGTTCTTATGCATAGTTGTATTGTTCTTATGCATATCTTACGCATCAGATTCTCTTGAAATTTTCAGTGAGTACTCCTGCCATGCTCCTCTGTACAATAAAACAACAAAAATGCCAACGAATTTTTCATTTCATAGACACTTAAAAATAAAATAAAAACAATTGTTATATACCAAAGACTTTCGTTTGCCAAAGATGAAATCCTATTGGTCAAATCATGGTCACGTGTTGTTCAACAAACTCAATGTTTCTTTCTGCCGAGGGAAACATTGCACTGTTTCCCTCTGACGTCAACAATGAAGAAGGAAACAGTGCAATGTTTCCCTCTGACGTCAGCTTTAGTCATGCGTTGTTCACGTGAATACACAATGATTATTGCATCAGATTCAGAACTTTGGACTTTTCGGAACATTTTGAAAACAAGAGCTTGTTTCGAGCTTGTTTGGTACGAAATAGTCCATTTCCCAAAAGAAAGAATATCTATACATATCTTAAAAGAAGGTGTGAAGAAAACCTGGATAAATTTAAAGCTGTTCTTTGTACTTGTTGAGTCTGGTGTATTTGTTTAGTTGAATTGAAGTACGAAGACAAAGTCAAAGTGTTTTGGTAAGTCTTTTTGCCTTTTGCAAGTTTCGAGTGAGTTTGGTGTTTTGTATTTTAAAAGTCTTTGGTATATAACAAAACGCTTATTGACTTTTGCCTCGAGAAACATCGAGTTTTACGGTCCCTCAGGCTTCAATGTCACCCTCGGACTAAAAGCCCTCGGGTGACATTGAAGCCTTCTGGTCCGTAAAACTCGATGTTTCCCTCGGCGCCAGTCAACAAGTGTATACTGTTGTTTTGATGTAAAGGTATCAACAAGTCACAATAATACGTGAAAAAATCATTAATAATGTACTTAAGGTTTCCATAACTTTAGTTGACCATCTTCGCTAAAGGTTGCGATCAGATTGTTATGAGGGTGATGGCGGACACCAATTACGTCTTTCTCGTGAACCTGAGGAGAGAAAACACGAAAAACGTGAGCACGAAATTTCAGTACGAAACTTCAAAACAAAACTTCAACACGAGACGTCAGCACGAAACTTAAACACGAAACTTCGACACGAAACTTCGACACGAAACTTGAGCACGAGATTTCAGCACGAAATTTCAACACGAAACTTAATCCCGGGGCATCCGTACGAAACTTCGACACGAAACGTATGCACGAAACTTTAGTACGAGACGTCAACACGAAACTTAAGCACGAAACGTCAACACGAGACGTCAGCAGGAAAATGCAGCACGAAACTTCAGCACGAGGCATCAGTACAAAACTTCGACACGAAACGTATGCACGAAACGTTAGTACGAGACGTCAACACGAAACTTAAGCACGAAACGTCTGCACGAAACTTTAGTACGACACGTCAACACGAATCTTAAAGGAGCAGTGTCACCATTTGCGCATCTTTTTTGCGCACATAGAAATAACTTCGGAAAATGTCAGAAATAGCTCTAAATCGGACAAGAAACCAGAGAAATGAATCAAATGATATTTACCTTCTACGGTATTCCAATGAAAGCAGATCGGCTGCGAAGTTGCTAACGCTACATCAACCATATGCAGCTACGATTTTAACATCTTTCCATGACTCAAATATAGTCAGTGATAAGTAAATACGTTTGTGCTGACTATTCCAGGCTTTCTGGGAACTATTTGATCCCTCGTATTTTCGTTTCGGCCTGAATTATCGCGTCTTCCACCATACGCTCCGCCAAGTGCGGCCGCCATCTTGGATCAACAAACTTGAAAACCTACAGGCTGTAGTTTTTCAAGTTGGCGCGTGATTATTGCGTGGGCTTTGCAAGTGATACTGCTCCTTTAAGCACGAAACTCATGAAACGAAAATTAAGTTTGTCTTATTTGAAAGAACACTTAAAATGATAGAGTAACATCTTTTGCAGTTTTTCATTTCCTTGCTTCGTTCTTGAGATATTTCAGTTTGTTTGAAATGTAAATTAAACATTTTAACGTCACATGTGCATAATGAGTTATTGAAAAAAGTTATATATCTTTGCTATTATCAAACCAAAATAATTCGAGGGAAGCATGTGCGTGTGTTTCGCCCAGAACACTAAACATGTAGATTTTCAAGTGATTATATTTGACAATAGCAATGATATATAACGTTTTTCGATAACTCATTATGCACGTGTGACGTTAAAATGTTTAATTTGCATATCAAACAAACTGAAATATCTCAAGAACGAAGCAAGCAAACGAAAAATTTCAAAAGATGTTACTCTATCATTTTAAGTGTTCTTTCAAATAAGACAAACTTAATTTTCGTTTCATGTGCACTTTAAGCACGAAACTTAAGCACGAAACGTCCGCACGAAACTTTAGAACGAGACGTCAACACGAAACTCAAGCACGAAGCTTCGACGCGAAATGTCTGCACGAAACTTGAGTACGAGACGTCAACACGAAACGTAAGCACGAAACTTCGACACGAAACGTCTGCACGAAACTT
>OZ036015.1:1935000-1992500 GCA_964035015.1 Corallium rubrum
TGGGTAAGCCTATAAAAGAAGCAGTGAAAATAATGTTGAAAATCCTGTACTGCTAGTCTGCTTAAGGCTGCAATGAATATACAGTAATGTTCCCATAGAATTCAACTTTAAGGAAGAGGATTAGAAGAAGGAAGGAAGGAAGGAAGGAAGGAAGGAAGGAAGGAAGGAAGGAAGGAAGGAAGGAAGGAAGAGGATTAGAAGAAGGAAGGAAGGAAGGAAAGAAGGAAGGAATGAAGGAAGGAAGGAAGGAAGGAAGGAAGGAAGGAAAGAAGGAATTAGGAAGAAAGGGAGGAAGGGACGAAGGAAGGAAGGGAAGGAAAGGAGGGAGGAAGGAAGGAATGAATGAAGGAAGGAAGGAAGGAAGGGAGGAAGGGAGGAAGAAGGAAGAGAGGAAGAAGGAAGGAAGGAACAAGGGAGAAAGGAAGGAAGGAAGGAAGGAAGGAAGGAAGGAAGAGAGGAAGGAAGGAAGGAAGTTGGAAGGAAGGAAGGAAGGAAGAAAGGAAGAAAGAAAGAAAGAAAGAAAGAAAGAAAGAAAGAAAGAAAGAAAGAAAGAAAGAAAGAAAGAAAATAAAGAAGAAACAAAGGAAGGGAGGAAGGAAAGAAAGAAAAGGAAGGAAAGAACAAACAAACAAACAAACAAACAAACAAACAAACAAACAAACAAACAAACAAACAAACAAACAAACAAACAAACAAATTCACAAGTCAAATAGCACTGCTAACCCATGACAAGTCATGGTCAGAAAGATAAGCAAACCTTACCTCACGAGGATCAAAGTAAGATCTTGCTAGCAGATTTTCCAAATGAAGGTAACGATCTGGTTGTTGTTGCTTCAGCATTATCATTGGATCAGTTTGACGCAGTAATGATCTCGCTGCACCAAGTTCACGCAGCTCAATTAACTCTAGAACAATCTAAAAACAAACACGATATTTAAAACACGAGATTTAAAAAGCTTTTTAAACCAGAGTAAAGTGTTAAACTATGTTAGATTCTTTGCCTAGTTGCATTGGAAATTTTTTTTTGTTCATATTGTGTGTTGCTGTTACCTGTTCATATAGCTCAATCAGTGTTTTGTCAGGCAGTTTCAAAGGTTGGACAGCTTGGAGTACTGTGTCCCAATGTCCATTATTAATCTCGGTAATAAATCCTTCCACACTATCGACTGTGTTAAGAGTAATACCAGACTCTTCCTACATAGAAAGTAATTCAGATGAGATCAAATAAGAGTAAAATTAATCTATTATTGCCAAGGATGTCTGAGGGTTCTCTCTTTGATGAGTAAAATCATCTGGTGTTAGACAGAGTAAAACAATAAAGGGACCATTTTTGACCAGCTCATGAGGCAGGAATGGGTTAATCACTTGTTAACTCATTGCTGTCTAGGATGTCTGAGGGTTCTCTCTTTGATGAGTAAAATCATCCGGTGTTAGACAGAGTAAAACAATAAAGGGACCATTTTTGGCCAGCTCGGGCAGGAATGAGTTAATCACTTGTTAACTCATTGCTGCCTAGGATGTCTGAGGGTTCTCTCTTTGATGAGTAAAATCATCTGGTGTTAGACACAGTAAAACAATAAAGGAACCATTTTGACCAGCTCAGACAAGAATGGGTTAATCACTTGTTAACTCATTGCTGCCTAGGATGTCTGAGGGTTCTCTCTTTGATGAGTAAAATCATCCGGTGTTAGACAGAGTAAAACAATAAAGGGACCATTTTTGACCAGCTCATGAGGCAGGAATGGGTTAATCACTTGTTAACTCATTGCTGTCTAGGATGTCTGAGGGTTCTCTCTTTGATGAGTAAAATCATCCGGTGTTAGACAGAGTAAAACAATAAAGGGACCATTTTTGGCCAGCTCAGGCAGGAATGAGTTAATCACTTGTTAACTCATTGCTGCCTAGGATGTCTGAGGGTTCTCTCTTTGATGAGTAAAATCATCTGGTGTTAGACACAGTAAAACAATAAAGGAACCATTTTGACTAGCTCAGACAAGAATGGGTTAATCACTTGTTAACTCATTGCTGCCTAGGATGTCTGAGGGTTCTCTCTTTGATGAGTAAAATCATCCGGTGTTAGACAGAGTAAAACAATAAAGGGACCATTTTTGGCCAGCTCAGGCAGGAATGAGTTAATCACTTGTTAACTCATTGCTGCCTAGGATGTCTGAGGGTTCTCTCTTTGATGAGTAAAACCATCTGGTGTTAGACAGAGTAAAACAATAAAGGGACAATTTTTGGCCTATAAAATTGCCAGAATTACCGCATTTTTGGCCTGATCAGTGTCAGTTTAGTGCAAAGCAACCCAGTGCCTAAACTCTCAATGACAATCGATAGCAATCGATAGTGATCAAAGGTGATCAACAGCATTTGATGGTCAGTGATTCACAAATGGACATATATGTCTGTATTTACCAATCATTGATTAGCAAGTATCAATCGAAATCGATTAGATACTCGCTATTAATTGATCTCTATTGATAGATCGGCATTCAGATGATCGATTTTCATCGATCAGGTAAGACAGAAAAGCGTTACACGCCGTGATAGTCAACACAAAAACATTGGTACTCATCCCTACCTGCAAAACAGCCAAAGTTCGAGGAAGATTATTTTCCTTTAAATACTGTTCGATCAACCGTACAACGCTACAAAAAGACAGCACAGATATAGTATTAATAAAAACCAACAAAAAATAGTTAAAAACAAATCAAAAATGGCTCTAAAACAGTTTCTTATTAACATACTCCGCACTTTCAACTTCTAACGCCATCTTGAAAGACTTGAAGTTGTTCGGATCCAGTCTCCGCATACGAGGTAAGCGAGATACATCAGGGGGGGAGGGAGGGGAATTGTGTTTTTAAGTTAGTCAAAAAGATATTATTTTTATATATTCTTGCTTTTGGCATTAAAGAATTGGGATATATTGGTATTCTTGTAGATTTTATAGAGAAGATTAGTGTTTTAAAACCGTTACGGTTCCACCCTGAGTTCTAGGATGTAAACCAACACCCCCCGTATATTATTGGGCATGCGCAATGTGGTCATAATGTAAAGCAAAAAGCACGTGGAGTGAATTCAAAATGGCGACTGCACCAAGGGCAACAACAAGAGGAAGGGGGAGAGCAAGATTGCTTTCGATAGCAATCAATAGACCAGGGAAGGACCCATCAACTCCTATTGATTCCCCAGCTCCTCCGAGGGCTTCAAGCACAGCAGAGAAAGAAAACAGCGCCATCAACAAAGCTGAAATGCTCCCATCAACAACTACGTCATCCCCAAGTACAGCTGAACAAGAGAGTACGATCAAACAAATTGAAGAAATCTTACTTCGCTGTTTCAGAAATCCGAAAAGTGACAACATGAAGGAGCTTGTTACCAAAGTGGAAAGCTTTATAAAAGGCTTTGAGGTTTAATATTTATTTTCATATATTTTTTTTAATATTTATACAGAAAGCTCTGCTTAGTGACAATGATTTTCAAAGGTCCTGTCGTAAATATAAATTAATATTGTGAACACTTTGACGTTTAGACCTCTCCCTGTGCTGAATAAAATCATCTGGCGTTAGCCAGAATAAAATACTAAAGACTCGTCTTCAGGCTACAAAGTGTTAAAGAGATAGGTTTTAACACTTTGAGGCCTGGACCTGTGCTGAATAAAATCATCTGGTGTTAGCCAGAATAAAATACTAAAGACTTGTCATCAGGCTACAAAGTGTTAAAAAGATAGGTTTTAACATTTTGAGGCCTGGACCTCTCCCTGTGCTGAATAAAATCATCTGGTGTTAGCCAGAATAAAATACTAAATTATTTAATATAAATTAAATTATTAAATTTATTATTATTTATTATTAAACTTAAAATATGACAAATGTTTTAATTGTAGCTGACATGTTTCAGGTAAATGTATGCCATTGTCAATACAATAAATGGTTAACTGATTTATAAAACATTAGAATGCTGTGTAGGCAGTGTTTTGGATAGAACAAAGTAAAAACGTGGTAAAAAGATGGTAAATTCCTGAGAATAGTTTTAATAATGAAAGTAATAGTACTGCAGAGCAGTACCGAATACTGATTACTTTCAAGCAGAGCCCGTCATCAGAGTAAAAAGTAGAGTGCTGTGTAGACAGCGTTTTAGATAAAGCAAAGTGAAAAGATGGTAAACTGCTGATAATAGTTTTAATAACAAAATACTGACGTTTCAAGCAGAGCCGTTCATCAGAGTAAAAAGTAGAGTGCTGTGTAGGCAGTGTTTTAGATAGAGCAAAGTGAAAAGATGGTAAACTGATGAGAATAGTTTTAATAATGAAATACTGACGTTCCAAGCAGAGCCCTTCATCAGAGTAAAAACTAGTGTGCTGTGTAGGCAGTGTTTTAGATAGAACAAAGTGAAAAGATGGTAAACTGCTGAGAATAGTTTTGATAATGAAATACTGACGTTTCAAGCAGAGGTGGTAAGAATAATTGTCAAAATTCAAATTCATTTCAAGGTTCAGAACAATGGCATAAGTAGAGTGGTTGACGTATTGACTGAGGCAGCCGTTGAAGATCGTGATCTGGCTATCACCATGGGGCAAACAGTGGATAGGTTAGTCCAATTGGGGATGATGGGAAGCAAATTTCGCTCTTTGCTGCTAAGTAAAATACAAGAGTTATATAAGAAGAGAGAACAGCTGAAATTCAATCAGTTCCTTGGGTTAACATCGATGCTGTGTTCTATTTATCATTATGTGAGAGTCAGTGATCAACCAATGAAGGCATTGACCACTCCAGTTTATTGCTTATTAAATGAAGTCTTGGAGGGAAAGAGCAACGCAGCTGATGAAAGGGAGCAGGAAATCGAGACGTTCCACGAAAGCACTCTGATGGTGGCTTCTGTTCTCGAAGAATGTGACAAGGTAGTGTCGATCACACCACATTATTTCGGATCACACCACACTACTTCGGATTGCACCACATTACTTCAGATCACACCACATTACTTCAGATTACTTCAGATCACACCACATTACTTCAGATCACACCACACTACTTCAGATTACTTCAGATCACACCACATTACTTCAGATCACACCACATTACTTCACACCACACTACTTCAGATCACACCACACTACTTCAGATCACACCACACTACTTCAGATCACACCACATTACTTCAGATCACACCACATTACTTCAGATCACACCACACTACTTCAGATCACACCACATTACTTCAGATCACACCACATTACTTCAGATCACACCACATTACTTCAGATCACACCACATTACTTCAGATCACACCACATTACTTCAGATCACACCACACTACTTCAGATCACACCACATTACTTCAGATCACACCACATTACTTCAGATTACATCACATTACTTCAGATCACACCAGACTACTTCAGATCACACCACATTACTTCAGATCACATCACATTACTTCAGATCACATCACATTACTTCAGATCACACCACATTACTTCAGATCACACCACACTACTTCAGATCACACCACATTACTTCAGATCACACAACATTACTTCAGATCACATCACATTACTTCAGATCACACTACACTACTTCAGATCACACCACACTACTTCAGATCACACCACATTACTTCAGATCACACTACACTACTTCAGATCACACCATATTACTTCAGATCACATCACATTACTTCAGATCACACCACACTACTTCAGATATCCACACTACTTCAGATCACACCACATTACTTCAGATTGCACCACATTACTTCAGATCACACCACACTACTTCAGATCACACCACATTACTTCAGATCACACCACACTACTTCAGATCACACCACATTACTTCAGATCACACCACATTACTTCAGATCACACTACATTACTTCAGATCACACCACATTACTTCAGATCACATCACATTACTTCAGATCACACCACATTACTTCAGATCACACCATATTACTTCAGATCACACTACATTACTTCAGATCACACCACATTACTTCAGATCACACCACACTACTTCAGATCACACCACATTACTTCAGATCACACCACATTACTTCAGATCACACCACATTACTTCAGATCACACTACATTACTTCAGATCACACCACACTACTTCAGATCACACCACACTACTTCAGATCACACCACACTACTTCAGATCACACTACATTACTTCAGATCGCACCATATTACTTCAGATCACATCACATTACTTCAGATCACATCACATTACTTCAGATCACACCACATTACTTCAGATCACACTACATTACTTCAGATCACATCACATCACATTACTTCAGATGACACCACATTACTTCAGATCACACCACATTACTTCAGATCACACCACATTACTTCAGATCACACCACATTACTTCAGATCACACCATATTACTTCAGATCACACCACATTACATCAGATCACACCACATTACATTACATCAGATCACACCAATTTTCAGTTAGGATACCAGTTTCAATTCAGATAACATTTTGAACGTTGGGATACTAAAAATTCTATTTTATTATTCTTTAGGAAAAGATGACAGAACTTTTTAATAAAGTGAGACGAACAATACTACAGAAAGCTTCGCCAAAGATGCGTTGTCTTCTCATGGAATGCCTTGAATATCATGCCAGTGGACAATGGAAGCTTGATGAGGAAACGAAATCGTTTTATACCGACCTGTTTGCTGCTATTCAGTAAATGCTATGATGTAGAAAAGATACTTGCATCACAATCTAGCCACAGCCAAGAGATCTTAATGCTTGTTGAATTGTCTATGACAGTTTTAGGTTTAGAGTATATATACTGTATTTATTTTAAGGCTTATTTTTAGAAATATGTTATTTGAAGCTTTGGGTGAAAATGTATTTTATATAAGAAAGTTTGTAGTCTTACATCTCAAACTCATTAATAATTCATGAGATAATCAGCCAATTACCATAGTCCATTCAATCACCTGATTGACGTTGGATACGCCAGGAAAGCCCAAGATATTAGATGAAAACCGGTGTTCATCTAATTCTTAAGATCTTAGTTATCTATGCAAAATAAACAAGTTGCTGTATGAATAAATTTTACACACACTCAAGAATAAAATCTCTTGAGGGTTTATTTTAATTGTATTTTGTAATTGAAATCGCTCGATTGAGATGCCATATCAACAACTCGTTTATCGTGTTTCATCAGGGGAATCCAAACACTCGAAAACAATAAAACCACTTGGCCTTCGGCCTCGTGCTTTCATCATGTTTTCTCCTGTTTGGATCCCCTGATGAAACACTCAAACTCGTTGTTGATATATTACATAATGTTATGAAATTTTTTATTAATTTCTGAGCTACAGCTAGGTCAAGAAAAAATTCATAAAAAAAAGTAAAAATTTCATAACATGGTGTAAGACTACAAACTTTCTTATATAAATTTATTTTTAGAAACCAAACAAACTGTTCAAACAATTATTATGCGCAGTGAACTCGGGTGGAGAATAATAATGTTTAGTCTGAGTGACAAACCATACTGGACAAGTAGTGAAAACTCTACTTGGCTTGGCTGGGTTTCAAACCTGCAACCTTCGGTTTACCAGCTAGTCCAATGCTCTACCAACTGAGCTACAGGTCAAGTTGGGAGCATGGTGGTCGAATGATGGTACTTAGACTATTTGATATTCGACCACCTGCAATTTGACCTGTAGTAGTTCAGTTGGTAGAGCCTTGGACTAGTGAACAAAAGGTTATCGGTTCGAATCCCAGCCAGGCCAAGTAGAGTTTTCTCTATTTGTCTGTTCTGGTTCATCTAAGAGTAACACATTATTATTGTTAACATTCGTTTTAATTGGTTTTAACAAACATTTAATATCAGCTAGATAGTGTCTTGCAATGAAATGCCTTGAATATCACACTAGTGGAAACTAGACAATGAAACCAAAACGTGTTATATATCAACTTCCTTGATGATATCCTGGTTTCGATGTAGAAAGATAGACACTCACATCAACCTAGCCACCAATAGGTAAATTTCAGGGTCTTGCATGCACATCATTTTGCAAAGGAATTGGCAGCTAATAGGCTCCCCATAAAGTAAGCAATTGGTAAACAGGCTTGCTAGCAAGCCAACAACAGCAGAATAACAGTGTTAAACATCCAAAAACTGTATCTATACTTTGTTTATTTTAAATAGTATGTTTACTTGGTGCTGTGGAGCTGGCCAGTTTTTTTATAAAAATGGATGTGCGTGCAACACCTTTCAACTCACCAGTTCTATAGACCACTTTCATAATGTTGACTAATTTAAATATTCTTTTGTGTGAGTTTTTTTATTAGAACTTGTAGGCTATGGAACAATCTATGTACCTAAATTTTATAAAGGATACAAAATCGCCAAATACTTTTAAGAGTTTGTTGGAAGCAAGATGTTCCGCTGCTTTGCATGATATTTTAATGTTGATATTTATTGTTCATGGCGTTCTATTTGTCTTAAATGTAATTCTATAGGAAATCTTTCAGCGAGTAATTTTAGAATATGTTGCTGAATTTTTAATGTAAATATGTTTTAGTTTAATAGGTATGTAATTAATTAACTTAAGGATTGGGAGAATGCCTAGGTTAGGGTTTTTTGCCCTGTTGCGTCCCCTTGTTGTGCTTTTTATTTGTGTAAATTATGCACAGCTGAAATATATATATATATATATATATATATATATATATATATATATATATATATATATATATATATATATATATATATAAGTAATGTTTACGACACGCGGGGCCGTGTTGTATTGAATATACAATCACGAGCCGAAGGCGAGTGATTATATATTCAATACAACAAGGATGCGAGTGTTGTAAACAACTTGTGAAATGAATGAATAGTAAAAATCCCTTTGGGATATTGAGATGCTAATTAGTTACAACATAGTTAATAGAAACTAAACATGGTTTGGAAGCTCAACAGAAGTCATTGTTTTATGTTTTTGTTCAGGGTTTATGGAAATTTTTGCACTTTCACGGTTACTGAACACATTGTCTTTTCTGTATAATAAGCAATCATCCAATAGCAACGTTTGGGTTCAATCACTCAACCGTACTGTTTAATTATTAATAAACCTAAAACAAAGGATTTGGCACCTTCATGTACCTTTCAACATGAATCGTAGCTTGATTGTTAACCGCTTTGAAGTTTGCCGGGTTTCCAAACCACGTCTATTTTCTATTAACTATGGTTACAAGTACTAGTGGTTGCATCAGAAGAGTATACATCCACTAGTGGTTGTAACTAATTAGCATCATTGGTTTTAGTTTGTATGGGGTTTACAGGGGTATACATGTGACGTAATTTCTGAAATTGGATTGGCTGCAAAACTCATGAATTAGTAATGAATTTCACAAATATATATATATATATATATATATATATATATATATATATATATATATATATATATATATATATGCGCATCTTAATAAACCTTTCTTGCCTTGTTTGTGTGTGTTACGGAATCTTTGCTTCATAAGGCTAGAAAGGCTCATTTAGATGCATATAAAATACTTAAAGTAGTGGCTATTATGAAAGAGGGTCAAAAATGTGTTTAACTATGTATATATTTTAATTGTTTAACATTCATGTCAAAATAATATGAATTTCTCTTAGTCTGGACAGGGTCAGCTGAAGGGAGGGAAGGAAGGAAGGAAGGAAGGAAGGAAGGAAGGAAGGAAGGAAGGAAGGAAGGAAGGAAGGAAGGAAGGAAGGAAGGAAAGAAGGAAGGAAGGAAGGAAGGAAGGAAGGAAGGAAGGAAGGAAGGAAGGAAGGATGAAGGAAGGAAGGAAGGAAAAGAAGGAAGGAAGGAAGGAAGGAAGGAAGGAAAAGAAGGAAGGAAGGAAGGAAGGAAGGAAGGAAGGAAAAGAAGGAAGGAAGGAAGGAAGGAAGGAAGGAAGGAAGGAAGGAAGGATGAAGGAAGGAAGGAAGGAAAGAAGGAAGGAAGGAAGGAAGGAAGGAAGGAAGGAAGGAAGGAAGGAAGGAAGGAAGGAAAGAAGGAAGGAAGGAAGGAAGGAAGGAAGGCAGGAAGGAAGGAAGGAAGGAAGGAAGGAAAGGAGAAGGGAGGGAGGAAGGATCTCAAGGATAAAGAAGGAAGGGAGGAGAAAGAAGGAAGGAGGAAAGGAAGGATGGAAGGAGAAGAAGGAAGGAAGGGAAGAGAAAGGAAGGGAGGAGGAGGAGAAAAAAGGAAGGGAGGGTGAGGAGGAGAAGAAGGAAGGAAGGGGAGAAAAGAAAGTTCAAGGGGGGAGGGAAGGGACAGAGAGACTTGGAGGAAGTCTAAAAATATGTATGTTGTTAATCGCCGGGGATAGGGTCGAATGTCCGATCAATTATTTTCGTCGCTATAGCAATAATGGAGTCATCCGGTTTGTGATATCGCGGGCGCAATGTTTACCGGTCTTCCAAGAATTGAGTTTAGAGTATTCAAAACAGCGTTTGATCTAAAGTAAAATATTACACTAACCTCCGATCGTTTGGTGTGCTTTTGTAAAGGAAAGGGTAAGTCATTTATTGGGAAAACTTCTCGTTTTTAACTCGAATAGTTTTATAGATATTTTCTCAAAAGTAAAGTGCAATGAAAATGGTCATTTCCGTTATATAGTTTAGACTGTTTTATGTCGAGTTTTGGATCTGCGATTATTACTTTCACTTTCTAAACTGGCTTTCTTATCATCTAAGACACGAGAGATTATTGAATTGTGCTGTTTATTGTGTTTTAAAAGGCGGAAACGTCCGCTAGATTTGAGGCAACAAAAGTTGCACACTGTATTAAGGAATTAAGAAATGGTCGTGACTCTACTTTAATCATTTAATATGTAAATACTATGGGTCTTTTTCCTGTGTTTTTGAGCTAGTTGGTGGACTAGTGTATAAGCCTAGACGGTAAACTCAGTTTCTGACTTGAGTTAGATGGCATAGGATAATGTTGCTTTGTGATTGAGATAAGGAGAAAGCTATTTATATCAACCAATATGGAGTCAGAGCTTTGCTGTCCATCGATCGCTCCATCGTCAACGTACTTCCTTCCTTCATTCCTTTCCCTTCCCTTCCTTTCCCTTCCTTCTTTCTTTCCTTCCTTCCTTCCTTCCTTCCTTCCTTCCTTCCTTCCTTCCTTCCTTCCTTCCTCCCTCCCTCCCTCCCTCCCTCCCTCCCTCCCTTCCTTTCCTTCCTTTCCTTCCTTCCTTCCTTCCTTCCTTCCTTCCTTCCTTCCTTCCTTCCTTCCTTCCTTCCTTCCTTCCTTCCTTCCTTCCTCCCTCCCTCCCTCCCTTCCTTCCTTCCTTCCCTCCCTCCCTCCCTCCCTCCTTCCTTCCTTCCTTCCACCATCCCTCCCCCCCTTCCAGCTACCTACCTACCTTTCTTACATACGTCCACCCTCCCTCCCTCCCTCCCTTTCTTCCTTCCTTCTTTCCTTCCTTCCTTCCTTCCTTCCTTCCTTCCTTCCTTCCTTCCTTCCTTCCTTCCTTCCTTCCTTCCTTCCTTCCTTCCTTCCTTCCTTCCTTCCTTCCTCCCTCCCTCCCTCCCTCCCTCCCTCCCTCCCTCCCTCCCTCCCTCCCTTCCTTCCCTTCCTTACCTAATATACTAATTACATGTATTACAATGTAATTACAATGTTTCAGCGTTAGAAAAACTGCGAACTTATCAAAAAGGAGAAAACAATTTAACCATGCGAGAATTTGAACAGTTGCATCGGTAAATACGGCCATGGAAGGAAAGAAAAGAGTGTCGAATATTTACGGTCAAGTTTATGGTTTTGCCAAAGAAAACATTACTTTATTAGACCAACTGTACCCCGGGGATCATCTGGCATACGAGAGAGTCAAACTCTACTGGCATCATGTTATTGTAGAAGATATTGACAGCGAAATGAAAGAGATTAATATCATTCATTATTATAATGATGTTAGAGGATTCTTTGAAACAACAATCAACCAACAATCTTTGGCGCAAGTCATGAGAGGGTCACTGAAATTTTGGACAAAACGGTAGGTTGGCGTCAATATTCGCTTGCTATTCAGACTAGCATGGACGGACGGACGGACGGACGAGCGAGCGAACGAACGAACGAACGAACGAACGAACGAACGAATGAATTAACACACTAACGAACGAAAGAACGGACGGACTATAACTAACGAACAGATGGACGAACGAACCGAACGAACAGATGGACGGACGAACGAACGAACGAACGAACGAACGAACGAACGAACGAACGAACGAACGAACGAACGAACGAACGAACGAACGAACGAACGAACGGACGGACGGACGGACGGACGAACACACTAACAAACGAACTAACACACTAACGAACGAAGGAACGAATACACTAACAAACGAACTAACACACTAACAAACAAAGAAACGGACGAATTATAACTAATGAACAGATGGATGGACGAAGAGAATGACGAACGAACAAACGAATGAACGAAGCAATAGACGGATGAGCTAACGAACGAAGGGACTAAGGAACGAATGATTAAAATCCCTAAAAATCATAGCAAAGCAAAAAGATGATGAACTGCTGTCTTCAACCGACTGTGTCTTTTTCTCTCTAGATTCTACCGTATAGTGTACGACGCAAGTGTAGTCCACCCCCCTGAAAAGGTGCTGGAACTAGCACGTGGCAGGCTTGGTGAAGCCGAGTACCACCCCCTGACTGCTAACTGCGAACACTTCTGCACACATTGCAAGATAGGAGAGAAAATTAGCATTCAAGTCGAGACACTAATCCAAACCAGTTTAGCCACAGTCGTACCTACACTAAGTCGCTTACTACTAGAACAACTATTAAAGAAAGCCGTACAGGAAAGTATAAAAGAATTAACAAAAAAAACAACGAAAAAAATTGCAGCAGAAATACTAAGAAAGTTAACTCAAACCGTTTTTCAAATAGCAATGATGCGATGTGTCGGATTTGTCGGTTCAACAATAACCTGGGTCTCCTTACAACACAACGCACGAGGTGTAGTCGAGACCGTGATGGCAGTGGAAGCGAAGAAAATATGTAAGACTGGTACCAAAGAAGTTGTCAAGGCAACAGCACGTAATCTAGGCGGGAAACGAGTATCGGAGAATACCCCGAGGTCGAAATGCCGTATGACGAAGTCGGGTATTTTAGCCGGGGTTGCTGTCGAGATAGCATTCTTAGGAAAAGATATCCGAGATGCGTCCATCAAGAAGAATGCTGGAGAAATTTCAAAGGAAGAGTTCGAAGAGACTGTTATTAAGCGTGTAGTTAATACCTCTGTTTCAGCTCCAATGTCCGTTGCCGGAAGTATCCTGGGTCAATACGTACTTCCTATTCCAGTGCTGGGCAATGTGATTGGTGGAATTACCGGAAGTGCTGCTGGAAAGGTCGTCGGCGCAGTCCTCAGTACTACTGTTATAAATACGAAAAATCGTGTCGGGAAAATCATGAAATCGTTTTCATGGAAACGAGGCAAGTGACGTCATCGATGACGACATAGCATTGAGAAGACAACGGAACAAAATTTGACGACCCATATTTTTAAAATTATTTTAGAGTTGAACTTGTGAATAAAACTGAAAAATATGTCACATATTATATCAGAGATATATAATTATTTAATATATCAAATGTATTTGTATAAAATATTCTACTAAGGTATAAATTGATATTAGAAACTCTTATATATTCAAATTAAAATCGTAGACGTTCTCTGGTTTAAATATTTATTATTTACGAACTTTCGGCTGCCAGTCTGCAGTCTTCAACGGGTTGGTGCAGACTGGCATCCGAAAGACTGCAGACTGGCAGCCGAAAGCTCGTAAATAATAAATATTTAAACCAGAGAACGTCTACGATTTTAATTATGAATCCTGGTTTCGCCTCTTCTATATTTAAATCTTATATATTCATCCCAAATCATTAATAATTCATGAATTATTGTAGCCAATCCATGAATGCATATCACATCACATGCATGAGTTTTGATACCCAATGAAAACCTGTAGGAAAGTTCATAGTGAACTGGATCACATTTCTTAAGCCCGGTTAGACATTTGGAAGGGTGACCACTTGGGAATGATCCCATTGTCGAGCTTGCGGAACTCATGTGCGTAGAGTTGTAGTTGATCTTTCCTGTGCTTTGAGGGTTTTTTGCCGGGTTCTCTGGATTTCCTCCCTCCGTAAAATCAACACCTACAGCTTCCTGGAGCACCTTTGATATGCCTCGACACGTTGTTCTGCATCCTTTTCAATTCAGCTGCTGGCTGCAAGTAAGGATGATCAGCCCGATGTCCTTTATCATTTATCCTTTATGTTGTCTTTCTAGATCTCAATTACATACCTTGCGCTATTGCTGCTCTTCGACGTTCTTCACTGCTGCCTTCTGGGTAAACCTATAAAAGAAGCAGTGATATGAAGGAAGGAAGGAAGGAATTAGGAAGGAAGGAACAATACTACAAAGACAGTACTACAAAGACAGTACTACAAAGACAGCACTACAAAGACAGTACTACAAAGACAATACTACAAAGACAGTACTACAAAGACAGTACTACAAAGACAATACTACAAAGACAACACTACAAAGACAGTACTACAAAGACAATACTACAAAGACAGTACTACAAAGAGAGCACTACAAAGACAGTACTACAAAGACAATACTACAAAGACAGTACTACAAAGACAGTACTACGAAGACAATACTGCAAAGACAGTACTACAAAGACAGTACTACAAAGACAATACTACAAGACAGTACTACACAGACACTACTACAAAGACAACACTACAAACACAGTACTACAAAGACAGTACTACAAAGACAATACTACAAAGACAGTACTACAAAGACAGTACTACAAAGACAATACTGCAAAGACAGTACTACAAAGACAGTACTACAAAGACAATACTACAAAGACAGCACTACAAAGACAGTACTACAAAGACAATACTACAAAGACAGTACTACAAAGAGAGTACTACAAAGACAGTACTACAAAGACAATACCACAAAGACAGTACTACAAAGACAGTACTACAAAGACAGTACTACAAAGACAGTACTACAAAGACAGTACTACAAAGACAGTACTACAAAGACAGTACTACAAAGACAGTACTACAAAGACAGTACTACAAAGACAGTACTACACAGAGAATACTACAAAGACAGTACTACAAAGAGAATACTACAAAGACAGTACTACAAAGACAGTACTACAAAGACAGTACTACAAAGAGAATACTACAAAGACAGTACTACAAAGACAGTACTACAAAGACAGTACTACACAGAGAATACTACAAAGACAGTACTACAAAGAGAATACTACAAAGACAGTACTACAAAGACAGCACTACAAAGACAGTACTACAAAGACAGTACTACAAAGACAGTACTACAAAGACAGTACTACAAAGACAGTACTACAAAGACAGTACTACAAAGACAGTACTACAAAGACAGTACTACAAAGACAGTACTACAAAGACAATACTACAAAGAGTACTACAAAGACAATACTACAAAGACAGTACTACAAAGAGAATACTACAAAGACAGTACTACAAAGACAGTACTACAAAGACAGTACTACAAAGAGAATACTACAAAGACAGTACTACAAAGACAGTACTACAAAGACAGTACTACAAAGACAGTACTACAAAGACAATACTACAATTAGACAGTACTACAAAGACAATACTACAAAGACAGTACTACAAAGACAGTACTACAAAGACAGTACTACAAAGACAGTACTACAAAGAGAATACTACAAAGACAGTACTACAAAGACAGTACTACAAAGACAGTACTACAAAGAGAATACTACAAAGACAGTACTACAAAGACAGTACTACAAAGACAGTACTACAAAGACAGTACTACAAAGACAGTACTACAAAGACAGTACTACAAAGACAGTATTACAAAGACAGTACTACAAAGACAGTGCTACAAAGAGAATACTACAAAGACAGTACTACAAAGACAATACTACAAAGACAGTACTACAAAGACAGTACTACAAAGACAGTACTACAAAGACAGTACTACAAAGACAGTACTACAAAGACAGTACTACAAAGACAGTACTACAAAGACAGTACTACAAAGACAGTACTACAAAGACAGTACTACAAAGACAGTACTACAAAGACAGTACTACAAAGACAGTACTACAAAGACAGTACTACAAAGACAGTACTACAAAGAGAATACTACAAAGACAGTACTACAAAGACAGTACTACAAAGAGAATACTACAAAGCCAGTACTACAAAGACAGTACTACAAAGAGAATACTACAAAGACAGTACTACAGAGACAGTACTACAGAGACAGTACTACAAAGACAGTACTACAAAGACAGTACTACAAAGACAGTACTACAAAGACAGTACTACAAAGACAGTACTACTACAAAGACAGTACACAAAGACATACTACAAAGACAGTACTACAAAGACAGACATACTACAAAGACAGTACTACAAAGACAGTACTACAAAGACAAGACAGTACTACAAAGACAGTACTACAAAGACAGTACTACAAAGACAGTACTACAAAGACAGTACTACAAAGACATATAGACAGTACTACAAAGACACAGACAGTACTACAAAGACAGTACTACAAAGACAGTACTACAAAGACAGTACTACAAAGACAATACTACAAAGACAGTACTACACAAAGACAGTACTACAAAGACAGTACTACAAAGACAATACTACAAAGACAGTACTACAAAGACATACTACAAAGACAGTACTACAAAGACAGTACTACAAAGACAGTACTACAAAGACAGTACTACAAAGACAGTACTACAAAGACAGTACTACAAAGACAGTACTACAAAGACAGTACTACAAAGACAGTACTACAAAGACAGTACTACAAAGACAGTACTACAAAGACAGTACTACAAAGACAGTACTACAAAGACAGTACTACAAAGACAGTACTACAAAGACAATACTACAAAGACAGTACTACAAAGACAGTACTACAAAGACAGTACTACAAAGACAGTACTACAAAGACAGTACTACAAAGACAGTACTACAAAGACAGTACTACAAAGACAGTACTACAAAGACAGTACTACAAAGACAGTACTACAAAGACAGTACTACAAGAGACAGTACTACAAAGACAGTACTACAAAGAGAATACTACAAAGACAGTACTACAAAGACAGTACTACAAAGACAGTACTACAAAGACAGAATACTACAAAGACAATACTACAAAGACAGTACTACAAAGACAGTACTACAAAGACAGTACTACAAAGACAGTACTACAAAGAGAATACTACAAAGACAGTACTACAAAGACAGTACTACAAAGACAGTACTACAAAGACAGTACTACAAAGACAGTACTACAAAGACAGTACTACAAAGACAGTACTACAAAGACAGTACTACAAAGACAGTACTACAAAGACAGTACTACAAAGACAGTACTACAAAGACAGTACTACAAAGACAGTACTACAAAGACAATACTACAAAGACATACTACAAAGACAGTACTACAAAGACAGTACTACAAAGAGAATACTACAAAGACAGTACTACAAAGACAGTACTACAAAGACAGTACTACAAAGAGAATACTACAAAGACAGTACTACAAAGACAGTACTACAAAGACAGTACTACAAAGACAGTACTACAAAGACAGTACTACAAAGACAGTACTACAAAGACAGTACTACAAAGACAGTACTACAAAGACAGTACTACAAAGACAGTACTACAAAGACAGTACTACAAAGACAGTACTACAAAGACAGTACTACAAAGACAGTACTACAAAGACAGTACTACAAAGACAGTACTACAAAGACAGAATACTACAAAGACAGTACTACAAAGACAGTACTACAAAGACAGTACTACAAAGACTACAAAGACAGTACTACAAAGACAGTACTACAAAACAGTACTACAAAGACAGTACTACAAAGACAGTACTACAAAGACATACTACAAAGACAGTACTACAAAGACAGTACTACAAAGACAGTACTACAAAGACATACTACAAAGACAGTACTACAAAGACAGTACTACAAAGACAGTACTACAAAGACAGTACTACAAAGACAGTACTACAAAGACAGTACTACAAAGACAGTACTACAAAGACAGTACTACAAAGACAGTACTACAAAGACAGTACTACAAAGACAGTACTACAAAGACAGTACTACAAAGACAGTACTACAAAGACAATACTACAAAGAGTACTACAAAGACAATACTACAAAGACAGTACTACAAAGAGAATACTACAAAGACAGTACTACAAAGACAGTACTACAAAGACAGTACTACAAAGAGAATACTACAAAGACAGTACTACAAAGACAGTACTACAAAGACAGTACTACAAAGACAGTACTACAAAGACAATACTACAATTAGACAGTACTACAAAGACAATACTACAAAGACAGTACTACAAAGAGAATACTACAAAGACTACTACAAAGAGAATACTACAAAGACAGTACTACAAAGACAGTACTACAAAGACAGTACTACAAAGACAGTACTACAAAGACAGTACTACAAAGACAGTACTACAAAGACAGTACTACAAAGACAGTACTACAAAGACAGTATTACAAAGACAGTACTACAAAGACAGTGCTACAAAGAGAATACTACAAAGACAGTACTACAAAGACAATACTACAAAGACAGTACTACAAAGACAGTACTACAAAGACAGTACTACAAAGACAGTACTACAAAGACAGTACTACAAAGACAGTACTACAAAGACAGTACTGCAAAGACAGTACTACAAAGACAGTACTACAAAGACAATACTACAAAGACAGTACTACAAAGAGAATACTACAAAGACAGTACTACAAAGACAGTACTACAAAGACAGTACTACAAAGAGAATACTACAAAGACAGTACTACAAAGACAGTACTACAAAGAGAATACTACAAAGACAGTACTACAAAGACAGTACTACAAAGAGAATACTACAAAGACAGTACTACAGAGACAGTACTACAAAGACAGTACTACAAAGACAGTACTACAAAGACAGTACTACAAAGACAGTACTACAAAGACAGTACTACAAAGACAGTACTACAAAGACAGTACTACAAAGACAGTACTACAAAGACAGTACTACAAAGACAGTACTACAAACAAGACAGTACTACAAAGACAGTACTACAAAGACAGTACTACAAAGACAGTACTACAAAGACAGTACTACAAAGACAGTACTACAAAGACAGTACTACAAAGACAGTACTACAAAGACAGTACTACAATTAGACAGTACTACAAAGACAGTACTACAAAGACAGTACTACAAAGACAGTACTACAAAGACAGTACTACAAAGACAGTACTACAAAGACAATACTACAATTAGACAGTACTACAAAGACAGTACTACAAAGACAGTACTACAAAGACAGTACTACAAAGACAGTACTACAAAGACAGTACTACAAAGACAATACTACAAAGACAGTACTACAAAGACAGTACTACAAAGACAGTACTACAAAGACAGTACTACAAAGACAGTACTACAAAGACAGTACTACAAAGACAATACTACAATTAGACAGTACTACAAAGACAGTACTACAAAGACAGTACTACAAAGACAGTACTACAAAGACAGTACTACAAAGACAGTACTACAAAGACAATACTACAATTAGACAGTACTACAAAGACAGTACTACAAAGACAGTACTACAAAGACAGTACTACAAAGACAGTACTACAAAGACAGTACTACAAAGACAGTACTACAAAGACAGTACTACAAAGACAGTACTACAAAGACAGTACTACAAAGACAGTACTACAAAGACAGTACTACAAAGACAGTACTACAAAGACAGTACTACAAAGACAGTACTACAAAGACAGTACTACAAAGACAGTACTACAAAGACAGTACTACAAAGACAGTACTACAAAGACAGTACTACAAAGACAGTACTACAAAGACAGTACTACAAAGACAGTACTACAAAGAGAATACTACAAAGACAGTACTACAAAGACAGTACTACAAAGACAGTACTACACAGAGAATACTACAAAGACAGTACTACAAAGAGAATACTACAAAGACAGTACTACAAAGACAGCACTACAAAGACAGTACTACAAAGACAGTACTACAAAGACAGTACTACAAAGACAGTACTACAAAGACAGTACTACAAAGACAGTACTACAAAGACAGTACTACAAAGACAGTACTACAAAGACAGTACTACAAAGACAGTACTACAAAGACAATACTACAAAGAGTACTACAAAGACAATACTACAAAGACAGTACTACAAAGAGAATACTACAAAGACAGTACTACAAAGACAGTACTACAAAGACAGTACTACAAAGAGAATACTACAAAGACAGTACTACAAAGACAGTACTACAAAGACAGTACTACAAAGACAGTACTACAAAGACAGTACTACAAAGACAGTACTACAAAGACAGTACTACAAAGACAGTACTACAAAGAGAATACTACAAAGACAGTACTACAAAGAGAATACTACAAAGACAGTACTACAAAGACAGTACTACAAAGACAGTACTACAAAGACAGTACTACAAAGACAGTACTACAAAGACAGTACTACAAAGACAGTACTACAAAGACAAGACAGTACTACAAAGACAGTACTACAAAGACAGTACTACAAAGACAGTACTACAAAGACAGTACTACAAAGACAGTACTACAAAGACAGTACTACAAAGACAGTACTACAAAGACAATACTACAAAGACAGTACTACAAAGACAGTACTACAAAGACAGTACTACAAAGACAGTACTACAAAGACAGTACTACAAAGACAGTACTACAAAGACAGTACTACAAAGACAGTACTACAAAGACAGTACTACAAAGACAGTACTACAAAGACAATACTACAAAGACAGTACTACAAAGACAGTACTACAAAGACAGTACACAAAGACAGTACTACAAAGACAGTACTACAAAGACAGTACTACAAAGACAGTACTACAAAGACAGTACTACAAAGACAGTACTACAAAGACAGTACTACAAAGACAGTACTACAAAGACAGTACTACAAAGACAGTACTACAAAGACAATACTACAATTAGACAGTACTACAAAGACAGTACTACAAAGACAGTACTACAAAGACAGTACTACAAAGACAGTACTACAAAGACAGTACTACAAAGACAATACTACAATTAGACAGTACTACAAAGACAGTACTACAAAGACAGTACTACAAAGACAGTACTACAAAGACAGTACTACAAAGACAGTACTACAAAGACAGTACTACAAAGACAGTACTACAAAGACAGTACTACAAAGACAGTACTACAAAGACAGTACTACAAAGACAGTACTACAAAGACAGTACTACAAAGACAGTACTACAAAGACAGTACTACAAAGAGAATACTACAAAGACAGTACTACAAAGACAGTACTACAAAGACAGTACTACAAAGACAGTACTACAAAGACAATACTACAAAGACAGTACTACAAAGACAGTACTACAAAGACAGTACTACAAAGACAGTACTACAAAGACAGTACTACAAAGACAGTACTACAAAGACAGTACTACAAAGACAGTACTACAAAGACAGTACTACAAAGACAGTACTACAAAGACAGTACTACAAAGACAGTACTACAAAGACATACTACAAAGACAGTACTACAAAGACAGTACTACAAAGACAGTACTACAAAGACAATACTACAAAGACAGTACTACAAAGACAGTACTACAAAGACAGTACTACAAAGAGAATACTACAAAGACAGTACTACAAAGACAGTACTACAAAGACAGTACTACAAAGACAGTACTACAAAGACAATACTACAATTAGACAGTACTACAAAGACAATACTACAAAGACAGTACTACAAAGAGAATACTACAAAGACAGTACTACAAAGACAGTACTACAAAGACAGTACTACAAAGACAGCACTACAAAGACAGCACTACAAAGACAGTACTACAAAGACAGTACTACAAAGACAATACTACAATTAGACAGTACTACAAAGACAGTACTACAAAGACAGTACTACAAAGACAGTACTACAAAGACAGTACTACAAAGACAGTACTACAAAGACAGTACTACAAAGACAGTACTACAAAGACAGTACTACAAAGACAGTACTACAAAGACAGTACTACAAAGACAGAATACTACAAAGACAGTATTACAAAGACAGTACTACAAAGACAGTACTACAAAGACAGTACTACAAAGACAGTACTACAAAGACAGTACTACAAAGACAGTACTACAAAAACAGTACTACAAAGACAGTACTACAAAGACAGCACTACAAAGACAGCACTACAAAGACAGTACTACAAAGACAGTACTACAAAGACAGTACTACAAAGACAATACTACAATTAGACAGTACTACAAAGACAGTACTACAAAGACAGTACTACAAAGACAGTACTACAAAGACAGTACTACAAAGACAGTACTACAAAGACAGTACTACAAAGACAGTACTACAAAGACAGCACTACAAAGACAGCACTACAAAGACAGTACTACAAAGACAGTACTACAAAGAGAATACTACAAAGACAGTATTACAAAGACAGTACTACAAAGACAGTACTACAAAGACAGTACTACAAAGACAGTACTTTTTTTTTTTATCTTTACTAAAACTTTATTTCTATTTATAGGTCATTACAGAAAAGTCAGTATCTAATTAAAGAGAATACCGCTAGGGTCTGCTCCCCTCGTCCGCGTTCCGATTTTCAGCGGTTTTCTTTACTCCCCATTACCCTCTACGGCATTACTCTATTAAACCCTATATACAGTGCTTCCACTTGGAAGGAAATTTTCTTCCAGAAGGAAATTTTGGCATTTGGAAAGAAAAACAAAAGGAAATAAAATTTGGAAGGAAATTGGAAGGAAATTTGGTCATATGGAAGGAAAATGGAAGGAAATTTCGAATTTCTAACATTTTCAGTAATTAGAAGTTGATGAAACTGCTTATTTTTTACTTTCGGGTTCAAAAACGTGTATAAATTAAAAACACGAGTAGTAATATGATGCGTAGCGTTAAATAGGGACTGCTACACAAATAGCGCAGGCTCAATGTTTGCAAATTTCTATTTTCTAGGTGCATTCCGTGCAAATCTCACGCCGGAGATTGGCGACGAGGCTCAGAGCTTTGCGCCAAGAAACCAATTATTTTTTTAAGTAATAATACGCAAAATAATAAGAAAATAATACGCCAAAAGAGGCAAAGTGCTGGTCACATTTGTTTGCACGCCAAGAAGACTGAACAAGTGCGTACGCCAATACGCCAAGATATCAAATTTTGGCACGCCAAGCACGAGGACAACTCCACGCCGGAGATATCCGGCGTTAGCAAACACGGAATGCATCCTTGGCATATAACTCATACAAAGAATGATTGACTCGAGTCCAGAATCAAACCTCATCAGAAGATGAGGTTGATGATGGGGCTCTAGTTCCACCTCACTTGCAACTGCAAACCGGTACAAAGCGTGCACTGATCATGACATTATGTTTGAAACCTTTATCTGAGAATTATTCTAGTTTCCAAAGGACTAATTTGACTAAAAGAGTTTGTAAAACTTTTGCAAACTTGAAGCTTAACTTTATTAGTTATATAGTTTGGGAATGTAATTGCGAATTGTTAGTTGAGTAGAATTTCACATTTAAAAACTGAAAATGGCTGTTGTCTAATTTGTTTTTGTTTCGTTCCCCGCAGGAACGAAACTGTTACTGTATTAGCTTTCCATTGACATTACAAAAGAAACTGTCATCACAGATGAAAATCGTCCAATCGTAGTGCAGTGTTGTTGACATAACTGTGATCTTATCCAATGAAATCAAAATTCCGCATAAAAAATTTAGTTGGAGGCGTGGTTAAACGCCAAAACGAAGTGAAAATATTGCTGATCTAGAGTAATTTGAAGACGTAAACAATCCCGTGCGAAGCGAATCATCAATCTTGTGCTGTAGAAAGTAGGAACTTTCCCCTCGTTGAACTCGAGAATGCATTCGTTATGTATGGCAACTGCGCGTTCCAAAAGGTCAGTCGCACTGTTTCACGCGTGTCTAATAATTTTAAAATATAGCTATTTTATGAACAATGTCAATAGTTTGAGGCTACAAGTTCGTTATCATTCATTTGTGGCGAATATTCTTTGTGGCCCATCTAAATGGATTATTCTGATTCGAGAATTAAACTATGACCTATGACGACGAAAATGATGATAATATGACCAGGGTTAAGTCACGTTGGCCTGAAAAAAAGAGAAAAATCTTCTCGACGTTTCGAGCGAAGGCCCTTCGTCAGGAGAAAGTCTGTTATTGACCTAATTTATATTGATCCTTTTGGCCTTGGAAATTTATGGATTTGCTATTGGCGATTATTCAATAAATACCGCGGTGTCATAAATAAATCAGCTGCATGAAATTTAAATGCGACGTGCTAGCGTCTCGCAATTTTCCCGGGAAAGCAATTATTTTGGTAACGTTTTATTTTCCTCCTATAGACGGTCAGAAGAGTATTGCTACTGAATAGAAGATTTACGTTGCCAAAATAATTGCGTTCTCACGAAAGTCGCGAGACCGCTAGCACGTCACATTTAAGTTCAGTCGAATTTATGCGACTGCGAATAACCTGAAATAATCAATAGAGCCTGCCCTCTGGACTGCGGAGGAGAGAGTAATCCGTCATGATGAGACGGTACAACGTCCGAAATGTGTGTTCGTTTTATTAGACGAAGCTTAAATTATTTTTTTGTAGTTTTATTAGAATCTTCTCGCTTCAGCATATTTCTAGTTTGTTTATATGCAAAACAAAAATCGTCTAAATTAAATTTGTCGTATTGAAACGCAGGCGCGTAGTAAAAATTGTCGCGCCAGTCTACATGGGGGAAATAATTAGTTGAGCTAAAATTCGTCATTGCTGTTGAAACAGACCCTCATAAACGACTGACCGGAACGAAACAGCTATTTCTTTTAAGAAATAGTTTCTTGTTGCATCTGCGCTTGCCAGATACAAAAATAACTCGCTTTCTGGACATCGGAAAGCGTCGGAAATGTTCGGACCACATTCGTATTTTTACGAAACTTGACTTGGCAACACTGGTGTACGATCCAAATTTTAATCATTAGAAGAAGGATTTATAAGAGATTTTGGAGGGAAAACTGGAAGGAAATTTCAGATTTTGGGAAGGAAATTTTGCTAAAAAGAAGGATAAGAAAAAGGAAATTTTGCTTTAGCCGAGTGGAAACACTGCCTATATATACTGAAGAGATTAAAAAAGTTCTAGAAGCGTCTGCGGAGGAGAGAGGCTTCTACGGTTCCATGGTTCTACAGTTCTATAGTTCTGCTGTTCTATTGGTTCTTATGGTTCTTATAGTTCTAATGGTTCTATTGGTTCTTATGGTTCTAATGGTTCTAATAGTTCTTATGGTTCTATTGGTTCTTATGGTTCTAATAGTTCTTATGGTTCTATTGGTTCCTATGGTTATTATGGTTCTTATGGTTCTGCTTTCTGCAGCAACCAATAGACCAGGCAAGGATCCATCAACTCCTATTGATTCCCCAGCATCTCCGAAGGCTTCAAGCACAGCAGAGAAAGAAAACAGCGCCATCAACAAAGCTGAAATGCTCCCATCAACAACTACATCATCCCCAAGGACAGCTGAACAAGAGAGTGCCATCAAACGAATTGAAGATGTCCTACTTCGCTGCTTCAGAAATCCGAAAAGTGACAACATGAAGGAGCTTGTTACCAAAGTGGAAAGCTTTATAAAAGGCTTTGAGGTTTAATATTTATTTTAATATTATTATTTTTTTAATACTTATACAGAAAGCTCTGCTCAGTAACAGTGATTTTCAGAAGGTCCTGTCGTAAATTATTATTATTATTATTACTATTATTATTAAATCTTTATTTACCCTGCAAGAAATGGATCAGCTGGTACAAGAGTACCAACTGGTATCAACCCATGTGCAGCTATAAACTAAATACATCATCTATAGAAAAACCCTTAAAAAATCATCGGTTACATTACATGGTAAAATATGAGATAAATATAAATTAATATTGTGAACACTTTGAGGTCTGGACCTCTCCCTGTGCTGAATAAAATCATCTGCCATTAGCCAGAATAAAATACTAAATACTCGTCTTCAGGCTTCAAAGTGTTACAATAAAATATAAAACTATTAACTAGAAGTTACTATCGCAAGTGAAGTGCTGCCTCAAATGGGACAAAAACCTTTAGCCTACTCCACAGGAAAATCTGTGCAGTCTATGGCCAAAGTGACACCCCCCTTGCCCACTCCACCCAAGTTTGCCCACTCCACACAACATTGCCCACTCCACCCAAGATTGCCCACTCCACCCAAGATTGCCCACTCCACCCAAGTTTGCCCACTCCACCCAAGTTTGCCCACTCCACCTAAGTTTGCCCACTCCACCTAAGTTTGCCCACTCCACCCAAGTTTGCCCACTCCACCCAAGTTTGCCCACTCCACCCAAGTTTGCCCACTCCACCCAAGTTTGCCCACTCCACCCAAGTTTGCCCACTCCACCCAAGTTTGCCCACTCGACACAACATTGCCCACTCCACCCAAGTTTACCCACTCCACCCAAGTTTGCCCACTCCACCCAAGTTTGCCCACTCCACCCAACATTGCCCACTCCACCCAAGATTGCCCACTCCACCCAAATTTTCCCACTCCACACAACATTACCCACTCCACCCAAGTTTGCCCACTCCACCCAAGTTTGCCCACTCCACACAACATTACCCACTCCACCCAAGTTTACCCACTCCACCCAAGTTTGCCCACTCCACCCAAGTTTACCCACTCCACCCAAGTTTACCCACTCCACCCAAGTTTACCCACTCCACCCAAGTTTACCCACTCCACCCAAGTTTACCCACTCCACCCAACCCACTCCACCCAAGTTTGCCCACTCCACCCAAGTTTGCCCACTCCACCCAAGTTTACCCACTCCACCCAGGTTTGCCCACTCCACTCAAGTTTACCCAATCCACCCAAGTTTGGCCACTCCACCCAAGTTTGCCCACTCCACCCGAGGTTGCCCACTCCACCCAAGATTGCCCATTCCACCCGAGATTGCCCACTCCACCCGAGGTTGCCCACTCCACCCGAGATTGCCCACTCCACCCAAGATTGCCCACTCCACCCAAGATTACCCACTCCACCTGAGTTTGCCCACTCCACCCAAGTTTGCCCACTCCACCCAAAAAGAGCCCACAGGGTTGGCTGCAAAGGAGGTTGGAAAGTCCAAAAATTTAATATTAATTACAATGGACAGAGTATTTACACGTTTCTTCTATATTTTTTAATTATAAAATTGAAAACCACAAGTTACTATAACTTATCGCTTGACATGATATGGCAAGGGTTTTGACAGGATATACACACAATAATATACAAGTATTAATAATCATGCCTCTTGCTCTAATACTGTGGCAAAACTGTCAATGCAATTCCAAGTGCTTAATATGTTTTGACAAATCTCCATTGAGCCCGTCAGATTATTTTGCAGAATTTGTATAAGTCAAAATACACACACGCTGATAGTGGCTCCGTCTTATCAACCAAAAAATAACCCTGATGAATACTTCCACAAGCAAATAGAGAGATGATATATATTAAAATGATATATATTAAAAACGAGTAAACTTACTCGTTGAAAGGCAAAGGCAACGTTGACCTTCGCGGCTAAACCGTTTATTTCATTCTTCAAGTTCTCGTTTTTCCTTTCAAAGATTTTACGAAGTGGCTATTGGTCCAGTAAGCGCAACTCGTTCAAGAAATCGGTTCCAGTACCAGCGCAGCCATATTCCGATTAAACCTATAACTGTCGTAACACGTCTGCGCGTGTTGTCTTTAATTCTGGCGTAGCTGTGCTAGTTTAGTGTTGTCCTGCGTGGTCTCCCCCCCCGTGACCCCCCTGAATGCGAACAAAAAACTCCAAAATCGAGATCTCGGATCTCGGCCATCTCGTTACCAGACCCAGAGCGTTCTCACGCCGGCCGTGCCCGTCGACTGGCGTGAGAAGGCTCTGGGAACGAGATTGGGATCTTGGCAGCTATACATAGGTCCGCGGGGATCTGGATCCGAGTTAAAACACAGGGAACCACAAGACACAAATCCAAGATTAGTGTACTGCCCTAACGGGACGCAGCACTAAATTAAATAATTAAATTTATTATAATTATAATTATTATTATTATTATTATTATTATTATTATTATTATTATTATTATTATTATTAAACTTCAAATATGACAATTTTTTTAATTGTAACTGACATGTTTCAGGAAAACGTATGCCATCGTCAGTACAGATAAACCGTTAACTGATTTATAAAACGGTAGAATGCTGTGCAGGCAGTGTTTTAGATAGAGCAAAGTGAAAACATGGTAAACTGTTGAGAATAGTTTTAATAACGAAATTTTGACGTTTCAAGCAGAGCCCTTCATCAGAGTAAAAACTAGAGTGTTGTGTAGGCAGTGTTTTAGATAGAGCAAAGTGAAAAGATGGTAAACTGCTGAGATTAGTTTTAATAACGAAATACTGACGTTTCAAGCAGAGCTCTTCATCAGAGTAAAAAGTAGAGTGTTGTGTAGGCAGTGTTTTAGATAGAGCAAAGTGAAAAGATGGTAAACTGTTGAGAATAGTTTTAATAACGAAATGCTGACGTTTCAAACAGAGCCCTTCATCAGAGTAAAAAGTAGAGTGCTGTGTAGGCAGTGTTCTAGATAGGGCAAAGTGAAAACATGGTAAATTCCTGAGAATAGTTTTAATTAAGAAATACAGACGTTTCAAGCAGAGCCCTTCATCAGAGTAAAAAGTGGTAAGAATAATTGTCAAAATTCAAATTCATTTCAAGGCTCAGAACAATGGCATAAGTAAAGTGGTTGACGTATTGACAGAGGCAGCCGTTGAAGATCATGATCTGAGTATCACCGTGGGGCAAACAGTGGATAGGTTAGTCCAATTGGGGATGATGGGAAGGACATTTCGCTCTTTGCTGCTAAGCAAAATACAACAGTTATATGAGAAGAGAGAACAGCTGAAATTCAATCAGTTCCTTGGGTTAACATCGATGCTGTGTTCTATTTATCATTATGTGAGAGTCAGTGATCAACCAATGAAGGCGTTGACCACTCCGGTTTATTGCTTATTAAATGAAGTCTTGGAGGGAAAGAGCAACGCAGCTGATGAAAGGGAGCAGGAAATCGAGACGTTCCACGAAAGCACACTGATGGTGGCTTCTGTTCTCGAAGAATGTGACAAGGTAGATGTCGATCACACCACATTACTTCAGATCACACCACATTACTTCAGATCACACCACATTACTTCAGATCACACCACTGACTACTTCAGATCACACTACATTACTTCAGATCACACCACATTACTTCAGATCACACCACTGACTACTTCAGATCACACTACATTACTTCAGATCACACCACATTACTTCAGATCACACCACATTACTTCAGATCACACCACATTGCTTCAGATCACACCACATTACTTCAGATAACACCACATTACTTCAGATCACACCACTGACTACTTCAGATCACACCACACTACTTCAGATCACACCACATTACTTCAGATCACACCACATTGCTTCAGATCACACCACATTACTTCAGATAACACCACATTACTTCAGATCACACCACATTACTTCAGATCGCACCACATTACTTCAGATCACATCACATTACTTCAGATCACATCACATTACTTCAGATCACATCACATTACTTCAGATCACACCACATTACTTCAGATCACACTACATTACTTCAGATCACATCACATCACATTACTTCAGATGACACCACATTACTTCAGATCACACCACATTACTTCAGATCACACCACATTACTTCAGATCACACCATATTACTTCAGATCACACCACATTACATCAGATCACACCACATTACATTACATCAGATCACACCAATTTTCAGTTAGGATACCAGTTTCAATTCAGATAACATTTTGAACGTTGGGATACTAAAAATTATATTTTATTCTCTAGGAAAAGATGACAGTGCTTTTTAATAAAGTGAGGCAAACAATACTACAGAAAGCTTCACCAAAGATTTGTTGTCTTCTCATGGAATGCCTTGAATATCATGCCAGTGGACAATGGGAGCTTGATGAGGAAACGAAATCGTTTTATACTGACCTGTTTGCTGCTATTCAGTAATGGTTATGATGTAGAAAAGATACTTGCAGCTTGCTGAATTGTCTATGACAATTTTAGGTTTAGAGTATATTTATTTTAAGACTTCATTTTAGAAGCGAAACAAACTGAGCTACTCACTTTTTAACATTCGAATAATTATTATGGAAAGTGAACTGAGGGTGGAGAATAATCACTCCGAGTGACAAACCATACTAGACAAATAGAGAAAACTCTACTTGGCCTGGCTGGGGTTCGAAGAGGGTCAATAATGTGTTTAACTTTGTATATATTTTAATTGTTTAACATTCATGTCAATATAATATAAATTTCTTAGTCTGGAACAGGGTCAGCTGAAGGGAGGGAAAGGAGGAGGAAAGGAAGAAAGGGAGGAAGGAGGGAGGGAAGGGGGGGAGGGAAGAAAGGAGGAAGGAAAGGAGGAGGGAGGGAGGAAGGATCTTGAGGATAAAGCAGGGAGGGAGAAGAAAGCAGGAAGGGAGAAGAAAGAAGGAAGGAGGAGAAAGAAGGAGGAAAGGAAGGAGGAGAAAGAAGGAAGAGAGGAAGGAGGGAAGGGAGGAAGGAGGGAAGGAAGGAAGGAGGAGAAGGAAGGAAAGAAGGAATGAAAGGATGGAAGGAAGGGAAGAGAAAGGAAAGAAAGGAGGAGGAGAAGAAGAAAGGAAGGGGAGACGGAGGGAGAAAAGAAAGGTCAAGAAGGAAGGGGGGAGGAAGGAAGGAAACAAGGAAGGAAGGAGGACGACACAGAGAGACTTGGAGCAAGTCTAAAAATATATGTTGTTAATCGCCGGGGATTGGGTCAAATGTCCGCTCAAAAGTAAAGTGCAATGAAAATGGTCATTTCCGTTATAGTCAGTTAGACTGTTTTATGTCGGGTTTCGGATCTGCGATGATTACTTTCACTTTCTAAACTGGCTTTCTGATCATCTAAGACACGAGAGATTACTGCATTGTGTTGTTTATTGTGTTTTAAAAGGCAGAAAATTCCGCTAGATTTGACGCAACGAAAGTTGCACACTGCATTAAGGAATTAAAGAAATGCTTGTGACTCTTGATCGATAAGTAAATACTGCGCGTCTTTCCCAGTGTTTTTGAGCTAGTTGGTGGGCTAGTGTATAGAAAGCTTAGACGGTAAACTCAGTTTCTGTCTTTCTGACTTGACTTAGATGGCATAGGATAATGTTGCTTTGTGATTGAGATAAGGATAAAGAGCTATCTATGACTATATCAACCAATATGGAGTCAGATCTTTACCGGGTGTTGATCGATCGCTCCATCGTCAACGTCCGTCCGTCCGTCCGTCCTTTCTTCCTTCCTTCCTTCCTTCCTTCCTTCCTTCCTTCCTTCCTTCCTTCCTTCCTTCCTTCCTTCCTTCCTTCCTTCCTTCCTTCCTTCCTTCCTTCCTTCCTTCCTTGGATTCCTTCCTTCCTTCCTTCCTTCCTTCCTTCCTTCCTTCCTTCCTTTCTTTCTTTCTTTCTTTCTTTCTTTCTTTCTTTCTTTCTTTCTTTCTTTCTTTCTTTCTTTCTTTCTTTCTTTCTTTCTTTCTTGCTTTCTTGCTTGCTTGCTTGCTTGCTTGCTTGCTTGCTTCCTTCCTTCCTTCCTTCCTTCCTTCCTTCCTTCCTTCCTTCCTTCCTTCCTTCCTTCCTTCCTTCCTTCCTTAGGAAGGATTAGAAAGGAAGGAAGAAGGAAGGAGAGGGAGGGAAGGGAAGGAAGGAAGGAAGGAAGGAAGGAAAGAAAGAGAATGAATAGAAATGCAGTAGAGTTAGAATGAATGAATGAATGAATGAATGAATGAATGAATGAATGAATGAATGAATGAATGAATGAATGAATGAAGGGAAAGTGAGAAGGAAGGAAGGAAGGAATAGAGTAGAGTGGAGTGGAGTGGAGTAGAGTAGAGTGGAGTAGAGTAGAGTGCAGTAGAAGACATTGTAAATATACCAAGCCCGGTCGAATATACCCGAAAACAGTTCTAGATAGCTCAATGGCGGGGACGACCTATATATGTCCATTCTAGAACATTCGTTTTCTCTAAATATCCATCTCCCTCCCTCAGTTTCTCTCTTACCACCCGCCAAACTAAGCAACCCAAATTTCTGTATGCAAATTGAGCTTCGAAAATAGAGCGACGAAAGACGAAACTTATTAACGCGATCGTATTCCCAGGTCATAATGTCACTACACTGATCTTGCTCTCGAACTCGCTTGCTCTAACATCACTTTGACTCGACAGAAAAAACAGCCAGACATTATCTCCTAGAGTTCGGACCACTTATTATTTAAATACAGCTAATATACAGGACATTACAATGAACTGTTATGTTTGTTTAACCACCAACGGAAACTGTGCATCGTTTATTAAAAAACTCTTTTTTGTTGCCGGGTTTTTTAATAATTAGAATTGAATTTCGTTTTCAATGACAGCTCTGGCGGAAAACAAACAACATACCAGATAAGAATAATTGATCGTATCCAACCGGAGACCAACTCAACAAAAGGTAATCCTCGTTACGATTTCCTTGATAACTGTTCGCCGTTTCCTGTTCTCTCAAAGCGAGCATACGAAGCAGGTTGTTCTACAAGGACTCAAGCAGGGTGTCAATAACGCACCGTGTGGCTATAATATTCAGCTTATTTTTAATAAACGCAATTCATTTATCCTAAAGCGTGAACTGAATGAGCAGCGTGTTGACAACTCCATGTTTTCTCGTTCAAAGAAGCAGTTGGCTTGAAGATTCGCGGTAAGTAATTCACTAGCTATTATCAAGACATTACAAAGCTGTGGGTCTAACATTATTAAGACTAACTAATTACAACGCTCACTAAATCAACGCAAAATTCATCCACAAGGTTTTGACAATTTGTTATACAAACATTAGCGCCTCCCGCTGAGCAGAATATGTTTGAAACCATTGCCAAAAATCTACGTTGATTTTAAAACATTTTGTTTGTCACAAGGTATTCAAAAACTGGCATTAAATAGAAGATATATTGGCGAGGTTGAGGTTAAGATGGGTGTTGCATGCCAAGCGATACTTTGTTTCTTTATCTCTGTAACAGGCGAACACGCAGTTTGTTTTGTTTCAATATTGTTGATTCGCTTTAAGGGATCATATGAGAAAGACTTTTCGAGATCAAATCTTCTCGCTCTGCACACGTGAAGATGCGGCAGAGATATTGTAATAAGTCTGCACTTGCTGCTACAATCTTGGACAATTTTACACTTAACAAAAAAATCGCATCAGTCTTGTTAAATGTAGTGGTTTTTGTTTATCTCCCCTCCCCCCTTTCAATGTAGATTCCTACACAGAAAATTTAACCAATAATGGTTTCTTGCAATTAGGAACAAACATTGCGCAGGGGGAGCGGGGGATTTTTCTTGCTAAAGTGGTAAAAATATCTAATTCAAGTGTGGATGATTTGTGAGAGCAGTGTAACAACAGGTTTTGTCCAAGATTGCAGTAGCTTTGTTTCAGCTTGGCATTCAACTACACCGAGCCGAAATTGTACAAAGTGAAAAGATGGTACTGAACTGCTGGGAATAGATTTGATAACGAATACTGACGTTTCGAGGCGGAGTTCACATTTTACTCTGATGAAGGGCTCTGCTTGGAACGTCAGTATTTCGTTATCAAAACTATTCTCAGCAGTTTACCATCTTTTCACTTTGCTCTATCTATTCTGATGAACGGGGCTCCACTTCAAACGTCAGTATTTCGTTATCAAAACTATTCTCAGCAGTTTACCATCTTTTCACTTTGCTCTATCTAAAACACTGCTTACACAACACTCTACTTTTTACTCTGATGAAGGACTGCTTGAAACGTCAATATTTCGTTATCAAAACTATTCTCAGCAGTTTACCATCTTTTCATTTTGCTCTATCTAAAACACTGCCTACACAACACTCTACTTTTTACTCTGATGAAGGACTCTGCTTGAAACGTCAGTATTTCTTTATTAAGACTATTCTCAGCAGTTTACCATCTTTTCACTTTGCTCTGTCTAAAACACTGCCTACACAACACTCTACTTTCAAATTCATATCTTTTGCGGCCTAAGAAAAGATTTCGTGACACCAATAGGTACTAATGTACCTAATTAGACATATCTGTACATCCTTCTTCAGTTAATGAACGTAAAATGACGCCGTTAAACAACTGGAAACATTTCACAATCACGTTGACGTTGAAATGTTTTCGTTACTGCGCGAAGAAACTCAAAAAAATTCTCGATATCGGCATCGTACCTTAACCTCAGCTCTCATCAGCGAATTTTCATTTCAACGAGTAAAAACGTCTGGCGTTTTCCAAAGTAAAATACCTAAGACCCGAGAGTTGGATTTCGGACAATTAAAAGGTTAATTGAGTTGCCGTCAAATCCGCTGTCAACCTACTTGAGTTAAACAAAAGTAGAGTGCAGCGTAGGCAGTGTTGAAACAACAATCGAAGTATAGTAAGGTTAGATTATTATTATTATTATTAGTCAGAACTTTATTCAAGTGTCAGTGTGTTTAGCGTTTTACAAACTAATTGAGGACACTAGGCCTATTTAGCTATCAAGTCTACGGTTAATATCTAAAATACAATATGATAACAAGTATATAAGATTAACTACAATTTGCTAAAATATATTACAAGGATTTCATACCAACCTATTACATTGCGCAAAGTTCACAGCTATTGCATCCGTCTTCAACTAGACTGGCGATGTCAATATTTCTAATGTTGTGTTTGAAAGAACTGAGACTAGGCTTGTTCTTAACTTTGCTATACAAAGTTTTGACCAAATATATGGTCCTGTTATACTGATATACTGCCGAAACAGAGAACGTAGGAGTCTAACGTTTCGAGCGAAGGCCTTTCGTCAGAGGAAGAGCCTTCGCTCGAAATGTTAGACTCCTACGTTCTCTGTTTCGGCAGTATATCAAACCTTACTATATTTCGATACTTGAGTTTAAAGACCGCCGCGATGTTGTCGTTTGGATACGGCTGACTACAATCGACGCCGGAAAATAGCAGTCGCATTCAAATGAACTGAGTTCGGCACAGCAGAAGTGCAACGTTTTAATACCCATAGACTATAAGAGCGTTTAAAGAGATAGGTTTTAACACTTTGAGGCCTGGACCTCTCCCTATGCTGAATAAAATCGTCTGGCGTTAGCCAGAATAAAATACTAAAGACTCGTCGTCAGGGTTTAAAGTGTTAAAGAGATAGGTTTTAACACTCTGAGGCCTGGACCTCTCCCTATGTTGAATAAAATCGTCTGGCGTTAGCCAGAATAAAATACTAAAGACTCGTCGTCAGGGTTTAAAGTGTTAACAATCTTCACTTTCAGTTCTTCCAGATCAGTTCCTTCGGGCATTTCACTCGATTAGGCCTACATAACATGTTGTATAAGGACTTAAGGTGAAGGGAAATTCGAGTGTGGAATATATGTATATATAATATATAATATATATATATATATATATATAAATATTACCAGGGTTAAGTCACGTTGGCCTGAAAAACAAAGAAAAAAAAATAATATATATATATATATATAATACATGTATATATTCCACACTCGGATTTTCCTTCACAAATCCTCACAAGCCGTTGCCGTTGCCATGCAAGAGCTTGGCCACGAGTTCTGTAAATGTGATGTGGTAACGCTGGGAATAGAATTGGGTATATATATATATATATATATATATATATATATATATATATATATATATATATATATATATATATACACACATATATATACAAAATAGTTAAAATGGTTTCGTCACTACTCCGAGTTTCACGCGTATTGCGATCTTCAGGTAACTGACAGTTCGGCTTCAATTATTCGTTTATATCATAGTCGGTGGGTTATTAATGTTCTAGACGATGCAACCTCTGCCTGGAAGAGAAATTGCTGATTATGAAAGCCGACAAGAGAACACTTTTGAATAAAAGTTCAGAAATATTCGCCAAGTGCCGACACACGAGCAAGTACCGACTAAATAACGACCACAGACGAACACCGCACGAGAACGTCAGAACTATTAATAACCCACCGACTATGATATAAACGAATAATTGAAGCCGAACTGTCAGTTACCTGAAGATCGCAATACGCGTGAAACTCGGAGTAGTGACGAAACCATTTTAACTATTTTATTACGCTCTACCTTTCATGGTATCGAGCACTCTTGAACCATCCGCCAGCTTTGTAACATCCATGTTACAAACTTGCTTTAGTATACATATATATATATATATATATATATATATATATATATATATATATATATATATATATATATATATATATGTATATATATATGTATATATATATGTATATATATATGTATATATATATGTATATATATATGTATATATATATATATATATATATGTATATATATATTATATATATAACAGTTCCTTCGCTATCCCACAGCATCTTTAGTGATTGTTTACACTTGACGCCGGAAAACAGCAGTCGCATTTCGATCACATTGACCCGAAGTTTGCCAACGGGCTTTTATTTTTGTTTTTTAGATTTATTTTTAGCCAGCCGTGTTGGCACTCGATAGCAGGACCCCTCCTGGTGAATCCCGCTAGTTATCTTAAACCACATACAATATCAGTGCCCTGAAGACGATTGTTTTAATCAGGGTTAACTGTTTGTTTTTCTTTAGCTTTCCAAGCTAAATTCATCTCATATCATTGATGTTTCAGAGTGTGCACTGACATGACATGAAGATTCTGGAAGGTTTGATAAATATAAGGTCAAGTTGGATAGGTTACGGTCACATCATCACTAAAGTCAGTGACAGTGACAGTGTGCTGGCGTAAGCTCATATTGCTGTATTTATTTCATATCAGGCTATCAACAATCTTTAATATAAGGTAAGAGTTATTTTTGAATCTCTCACTTCGACGACATGATACTTCAGTGTGTGACAAATGTACAGATTACCTTTCCTAAATCATGGAGCAAAATGAAAAGATGATAAACTGCTGAGAATAATTTTGATAACGAAATACTGACGTTTCAAGCGAAGCTCTTCATCAGAGTAAAAACTAGAGTGCTGTGTAGGCAGTGTTTTAGATAGAGTAAAGTGAAAAGATGGTAAACTGCTGAGAATAATTTTGATAACGAAATACTGACGTTTCAAGCGAAGCTCTTCGTCAGAGTAAAAAGTAGAGTGCTGTGTAGGCAATGTTTTAGATAGAGCAAAGTGAAAAGATGGTAAACTGCTGAGAATAGTTTTAATAACGAAATACAGCTGACGTTTCAAGCAGAGCTCTTCATCAGAGTAAAAAGTAGAGTGTTGTGTAGGCAGTGTTTTGGATACAGCAAAGTGAAAAGATGGTAAACTGCTGAGAATAGTTTTAATAACGAAATACAGCTGACGTTTCAAGCAGAGCTCTTCATCAGAGTAAAAAGTAGAGTGTTGTGTAGGCAGTGTTTTGGATGCAGCAAAGTGAAAAGATGGTAAACTGCATTTCGTTATTAAAATTAATCTCAGCAGTTTACCATCTTTGCTCTATCTAAAACACTGCCTATACAGCACTCTAGTTTTTACACTATCCTAAACCATCGTTTCTAAAAGGACTAGAAGGTCTTCTCAAAAGACTCTGACATTTCACTCTCATTCATCTACACGTTGAATAGAATATTTCGATTATTAAGACCAAACTGGGACTATTGTCGCGAAAATGCAACATCCAGGTCTTCCAGCTAGGAATGGAACATGCGACCCTGCGATGCTAGTGCATTGCTCTGGGCCTCTTTTAACTATATAAAGGCATGCAAGGCCCCCCAGTCCCCCTTGAGCCCCTCCCCCCCTCCGAATTGATTTTGCCCCCCACAAAATGTCCCTTTTTGCCCCAGGATAAAATGTGTATGGATATAAGCAAGACATTTGAATAGTTTCAGTTGTTACAAAGGTATAGATAAGTCTTTTTGTTATATAGCTAGAGTTTCACTGGATGCAACGATGACTGTCATTGGTTGCTTTGTGGTCACATGACCTTAGTTAAATTTCAATGCCTACCGTGCGGGCAATAATTGAGAACTTATTGCCTGCTCGGTCAATAAGTTTTCAATTGTTGCCCGCTAGAACTTCAGTTGAACTCTTCACGGCATCCTATAAACAAAAGCTTGTTTGGTACGAAAAAAAGAATATTTATAGGTCTTCAAAGCATGTGTGAAGATTAACTGGAGAAATGTATTGCTGTTCATTTGTTCTGAGACTCCTATTTGTTTGGTTGAAGTGAAATTACGGAGCCAGGCGAAATGTTTTGGTAAGCCTTAGCGTTTGTCTTTTGTGTACTTTCCCTTGATAAACGTCGGAATTATTCAGCGAAACTCAAGCTATATAACAAAACACTTAATGTCTGATCCCTCGGGAAACAGTTAGTTTTGTTTTCCCTCGAGTCTCGATGTTTTCCTCGACTTCGTCTCGGGAAATATCAAGACTCTCGGGAAAACAAAACTAACTGTTTCTCTCGGGAGCAGGCATTAAGTGTATACTAGTAGTTAAATAGTTTTTATTTTGATAAGATGTATGTGGTGATGAAAAATCTTTTTCTAGTTCCTCACAACATTTTCCATATAATATTATATTTGAAAGTGAACATGCTGATGAGTTCTAACACAAACGTCACAAATGTGTTGTATTTTAACTAGTTTTTATGATATTTCATGACCTTCAGTGCTCTTAAAAATCACCCCTCGGAATGCAGGAAATGGCATTTCCGAAACTCTAAATTTCAAAAATTTCCGGGGGACATGCCCCGGACCCCCCTAAAAGAGTCCCTTTTTCTGAACGGCCCCCCACGGAGAAATCCTCAAGAAGATCTGCCGGGCGAGTCAGACCTGGATTAGTAAAAATGAATATAATGAGGTATATTATACACTTGTTGACTGGCGCCGAGGGAAACATCGAGTTTTACGGACCCGAAGGCTTCAATGTCACCCGAGGGCTTTAGCCCGAGGGTGACATTGAAGCCTGAGGGACCGTAAAACTCGATGTTTCTCGAGGCAAAAGTCAACAAGCGTTTTGTTATATACCAAAGACTTTTAAAATACAAAATACCAAATGACTCGAAACTTGCAAAAGGCAAAAAGACTTACCAAAACACTTTGACTTTGTCTTCGTGATTTCAATTCAACTAAACAAATACACCAGACTCAACAAGTACAAAGAACAGCTTTAAATTTATCCAGGTTTTCTTCAGACCTTCTTTGAAGATGTATAGACATTCCTTCCTTTGGAAAATGGATTATTTCGTACCAAACAAGCTCGAAACAGCTCTTGTTTTTAAAATGTTCCGAAAAGTCCAAAGTTCTTGATCTGATGCAATAATCATTGTGTGTTCACGTGAACAACGCATGATTAAAGCTGACGTCAGAGGGAAACATTGCACTGTTTCCTTCTTCGTTGTTGACGTCAGAGGGAAACAGTGCAATGTTTCCCTCGGCAGAAAGAAACATTGAGTTTGTTGAACAACATGTGACCATGATTTGACCAATAGGATTTCATCTTTGGCAAACGAAAGTCTTTGGTATATAACAATAGTTGTTAATGACCTGTGAGAACAAAAGAAATCCTCGCAAACATGATATTATACAAGTAATACTATGATCGCCTCGGACCCTTTTGTTCTCCGAGGGAATGTAAACCTCGTATTTCTCTCATCGCTCATGCAAGAGGGAAATTTATACTTTGTCTTCTAATTTTCCCGTGCATGTTGATGAGGGAAAATTAGAAGACAAAGAAATCCTTTGTCTTCTTCTAAATTTCTCGCTTGCATATATTTTCCCTCATCAACATGCACGGGAAAATTAGATGCAACTTCTCTGATCAAACGTGTAAATTTCCTGTCGGTAAGATTCTCAAGGTTTTCCTCGGCCATCATAATATTACAAAATAATAACATGACTTTTCGGGAAATTAGCCATTAAATTTCCCCTTTGCCTCGGGAAGATTTGTAAAAGTCTTTCACAAATCTTCCCTCGGCGGCGGGGAAATTTAATCGCTAATTTCCCTCAAGTCATGTTATTACTTATAATAATATTTCGCATTTTAATCTCCATTATCTTATTCTATCTTATCAGAGACTCAACAGCAACGAGGAAAAGTTGAGGAGTCTTGTTCAAAAGTCAAGGACACCGTGTTTCAATCTGATGGCATCTGTGTCGATTGAGAATTTGTTGGAAGGTTTGTCTCCAGAAGAACTTGATGAGTTATCAGGAGATATCGACCCAGCCGCGGTGAGTGCACTACAAACTCCATGTTTGATAACAGTGATGAAGCCTGGGTTAACTGGGACGCGGGAGAGTGTGAAGGGGAACGCGGAGTGAATGGGAGGAGGGAATGAAGTAGGGATGAGCCGATCAAGAAAAATCAAATTTACCGATCCGATAAATTCCGATACGATTTATGATCTGATCGGCCGATTTATCGGCGGTTACCGATATTTGTCAACAGGAATTCCTGACACTTGATTTGCGGCAAAACAATAGCAAAACATAACGTATATTGTTTGGCAAATATAATGTGATCATTAACTATCAGTCATCAGCAAGACGGAGTTTAACTTGAAATATGAAAAATGAAATACGATTGACGAAAGTCGAAAACAAAAAAATGTTTCACCAAACAAGAAATATGACGTGTTAAACATGAGGCACCTTATCAAATTAATTAAATTTTATAGTTTCTTTGTGGAATCACTTTAACTTAGTGTTTTTCTTAAAAACGAAAATGAAATTCACAAGTATAAAATCCAGAATAGTATTTATCGGACCGCCGATATATGTCGATGTAATCGGCCGATAACCGATCAGCCTGAAAGTTGCCGATTATTGGATTCTACCGATTAATTTCCGATTATCGGCTCATCCCTAGAATGAAGGGAGGCGTAAAGGGAGGAGAGAAGGAAGGCGAGAAGGGAGGTATGAAGGGAGGAGATAAGGGAGGAGAGAAGGGAGGTATGCAGGTAGGTATGCAGGGAGGTATGAAGGGAGGTATGCAGGGAGGAGATAAGGGAGGTATGCAGGGAGGTATGAAGGGAGGAGAGAAGGGAGGTATGCAGGAAGGGGAGAAGGTTGGTATGCAGGAAGGAGAGAAGGGAGGTATGCAGGAAGGAGAGAAGGTTGGTATGCAGGAAGGAGAGAAGGGAGATATGCAGGAAGGAGAGAAGGGAGGAGAGAAGGGAGGAGAGAAGGGAGGTATGCAGGTAGGTATGCAGGAGGGAGAGAAGGGAAAAGAGAAGGGAGGTATGCAGGAAGGAGAGAAGGGAGGTATGCAGGGAGGAGAGAAGGGAGGAGAGAAGGGAGGTACGCAGGTAGGTATGCAGGGAGGTATGAAGGGAGGAGAGAAGGGACGTATGTAGGGAGGAGTGAAGGGAGGTATGAAAGGAGGAAAGAAGGAAGGTATGAAGGGAGGTATGAAGGGAGGAGAGAAGGGAGGAGAGAAGGGAGGAGAGAAGGGAGGTATGCAGGAAAGAGAGAAGGGAGGTATGAAGGGAGGCGTGAAGGGAGGAGGGAAGGGAGGTATGAAGGGAGGCGAGAAGGGAGGCATGAAGGGAGGCGTGAAGGGAGGCGTGAAAGGAGGCGTGAAGGGATGTATGAAGGGGGGCGAGAAGGGAGGCATGAAGGGAGGCATGAAGGGAGGCGTGAAGGGAGGCGTGAAGGGAGGCGTGAAGGGAGGCGTGAAGGGAGGCGTGAAGGGAGGCGTGAAGGGAGGCGTGAAGGGAGGCGTGAAGGGAGGCGTGAAGGGAGGCGTTAAGGGAGGCGTGAAGGGAGGCGTGAAGGGAGGGGAGGCGTAAAGGGAAAAAGGAAGAGAGGCGTGAAGGGAGGTATGAAGGGAGGTATCAAGGGAGGTATGAAGAGAGGCGTGAAGGGAGGTGTGAAGGGAGGTATCAAGGGAGGTATGAAGGGAGGCGAGAAGGGAGGTGCAAAAGGAGGTATGAAGGGAGGCGAGTAGGGAGGCGAGAAGGGAGGCATGAAGGGAGGCGTGAAGGGAAGGCGTGAAGGGAGGCGTGAAGGGAGGCGAGTAGGGAGGCGAGAAGGGAGGCATGAAGGGAGGCGTGAAGGGAAGCGTGAAGGGAGGCGTGAAGGGAGGCGTGAAGGGAGGCGTGAAGGGAGGCGTGAAGGGAGGCGTGAAGAGGCGTGAAGGGAGGCGTGAAGGGAGGCGTGAAGGGAGGCGTGAAGGGAGGCGTGAAGGGAGGCGAGTAGGGAGGCGTGAAGGGAGGCGTGAAGGGAGGCGTGAAGGGAGGCGTGAAGGGAGGCGTGAAGGGAGGCGTGAAGGGAGGCGTGAAGGGAGGCGTGAAGAGAGACGTGAAGGGAGGCGTGAAGGGAGGCGTGAAGGGAGGCGTGAAGGGGGGCGTGAAGGGAGGCGAGTAGGGCGGCGTGAAGGGAGGCGTGAAGGGAGGCGTGAAGGGAGGCGTGAAGGGAGGCGTGAAGTGACGCGTGAAGGGAGGCGTGAAGGGAGGCGTGAAGGGAGGCGTGAAGGGAGGCGTGAAGGGAGGCGTGAAGGGAGGCGTGAAGGGAGGCGTGAAGGGAGGCGTGAAGGGAGGCGTGAAGGGAGGCGAGTAGGGAGGCGTGAAGGGAGGCGTGAAGGGAGGCGTGAAGGGAGGCGTGAAGGGAGGCGTGAAGGGAGGCGTGAAGGGAGGCGTGAAGGGAGGCGTGAAGGGAGGCGTGAAGGGAGGCGTGAAGGGAGGCGTGAAGGGAGGCGTGAAGGGAGGCGTGAAGGGAGGCGTGAAGGGAGGCGTGAAGGGAGGCGTGAAGGGAGGCGTGAAGGGAGGCGTGAAGGGAGGCGTGAAGGGAGGCGTGAAGGGAGGCGTGAAGGGAGGCGTGAAGGGAGGCGTGAAGGGAGGCGTGAAGGGAAGGCGTGAAGGGAGGCGTGAAGGGAGGCGTGAAGGGAGGCGTGAAGGGAGGCGTGAAGGGAGGCGTGAAGGGAGGCGTGAAGGGAGGCGTGAAGGGAGGCAGCGAGTAGGGAGGCGAGTAGGGAGGCGTGAAGAGAGGCGAGTAAGTAGGGAGGCGAGAAGGGAGGCGTGAAAGGAGGCGTGAAAGGGAGTGTGAAAGATGGTTGTATATAGGTTGTACAAAATTTAACTCTTATTTATATATAGTTCATTCAATATAAATATATATTATTTGTGGTTTTCAGCATGCTCAGGTTTCGGTGCGTACTCGGTATTACGACAGATCCCGACGATCAGCAAACAGATTTGATATTAAGTCCATGATCTCAGTAATGGAGAAGAAATCACAGGATTCCATCAAAGGCGACAATTATCTCCCGCGGAAATACAGAGAATGGCGAAACGAAGGAAAACCGAAAAAAAGACGCGACAAAAAAGACGAAGATAAAGAGGTCACCAAACTTCCAGACGATATAGAGTCAATGTTAAAAGATATTGGTGATGACGATGTTGATGAAATCGCAGGTGTGTGCGGGTTGAAACTAGGAGTAAATACCCGGGTACCAACCTCGTACCCCATGGCAATTTGCCTCCACGTCAGAGGCCGCGGAACCATGCCCCCCCCCCCCCCCTCCCCCACTTTTTTCAAAATTGGAAAAAGTGCCCTTTTTATAAATGTGGCGGTTAAGGTTTACTGCCACATATTCCTTATACTGGGAAGAATTACAGTCGTTGGCATATAAGCGTGTACACTATTCAAAACATGTTTTATGTCAAAGTCAAAGTTAAATGTTTACCTTGGAAACATATCAGGTTTTCATTCGAAAACCAATACATTGTCACATGAATGTGCCCTTAGCCAATCACGTCTCGCCAATCCCACAGTGTTGATTTCAAAACGGTCAACTTTGGGTTAAATTTAGGACATGTTTTGACGGGCGGTGTACACGCTTAGGTGCCAACGACTGTAATGTACCCATTTCGTAGAAGTATGACTGCTATTTGCTGTAGAAAAGAGTGACTGTGCCGTTGCCCAAGGGGATGATATAATATATGCCCCTGACCAAGAAATTATGTTAAAAACAAAATGGTGGTGATCAAATGGAAGTTACAACTATACAACGTTTTAAATTATACAATTATTTTGAAAATAACCAAGGTGCCCCTTTTGGACAGTGCCCACCCCCACCCCCCTTTTCAGGTGCTTCCGCGGCCTCTGCTCCACGTTGGGAGGTCGGCGAAAATGGCCCTGGCATCGACTGGTCGATTGTATAATCTGAATGGCCGGTTTAAGAACTTGATTAATTCAGATAGGGTATACTGTATTCATAAGAATTTGAATTGCAATAGATCCAATCTACAAAGTTTACGCAAAGAATGGAAACGATGGGATACCGACAAAAACCCCACATGAGAAAAACCCCACCGACAAAAACCCCACCGACATAATCCCCACCGACATAATCCCCACCGACAAAACCCCCGACGACAATATCCCCGGCGACAAAAACCCCAAATTACCGAATTCAGACAAAAAACCCACATTTTAATCCTGAGTGAAATATAAAAAATTGAGAAAAGTTTTTTTAATAGCACGATTTGCTCGCCGTCCCTGTTCGAAACGTCACAATTTCAATGAGCGATGTACTTTGTAATAAACGAGCAGGAGTGTTTTATCAGATATAAAGACACGAGGCGAAGCCGAGTGTTTTTATATCTGATAAAACACGAACTGCGAGTTTATTATACGGCTTCAAAAACGAGCCGCTTGGTAAGTTGATTGGCGGAGTTAGTTTGAAAAATAACCTTGTCTAAGCCGAGAAAATCAAAGCTAAAGTTTATGTAAATCAGGAAAAATCTTTATCACCTATAAAGATACGATACGGTCATGATTTTCTTTTGTGTTTTCCTCATGAATTATTAATGAGTTTTTGAAGACTCACAAAAGCATTCCGCATAAACAAAAGAACAATACATGTGGGCCACTGACAAAAGCAATCCATAACAAAAGCAGAATGCATGGATGACTCGCAAAAGCATTTCGTAAAAAAGCACATTTCTATGAAGTGAGTCATCGCCTGAAAGATAATACGTAAGCCTATAAAGAGCTGCTTTAGATTCTCAATTCATTTACAAACTAACTACCAATTATGGAAACGATAGCTTTGGTTAAAGTCAAGAACAACATTAGATATATGTTTGTTCATGAGATTTACATGTATCGTGGATAATCGTGGGGAATATCATGATGAATAATGCTAGCCAGTTGCTTTTATGATAAAGGGGTTCACATGAGTGACTCGGCAGAGCGTTAAATCTTTCTCATTTATTATTCATGTATACGTATTATACAAAAACGAAACACAAAGACCGCATACATTTTCTTGCCAAAACACCCCAAAATTATGGGTGTCATGTGACCAGCCAATGCCAGAGCCATTTTCGCCGACCTCCCAACGTGGGAGGCAAAATGCCCTGGGTACGAGGTTGCTTGCGTGCTAAGCTACACGCGTAGTAAAAACGCACCGGCAACCTCGTACCCAGGGCCATTTGTAGGGAACTGGGCTAAGATGGCGGGAACAAATGGCCCTGGTGGAGGCTAAGCTATCTCAGCCTCTGATTGGTCAACAGCTTATTGCATAGATTAGATGGCTTGATTTTGTGGGTTTTTTTAAAAAAAAATTGTATTTTGGCCTTGTCAGGTTGGTCTTGTCCACGGCGCGGAAATTATATTTTAAACCATGCAATAATTAGGTGTAATTAGCTATAATTACTATGTAAAGAACTGAGTTCTAGTTTAAAAAATGCGCAATATACTGCGCATTTTGAGCTAGCCTCCACCAGGGCCATTTGTTTCCGCCATTAATTTTGTTTTTATTCGCCATTTTGTTTTTATTCGCCATCTTGGCCCAGTTCCGTACAAAAGGCCCTGGGTACGAGGTTGACGCTCAGGTTGCTCCAAGCCTGCAAGCAAGTTGTTGCAAGGCTACAGTAATTACTGTGGGACAGCGAAATCAGGTGGAGAATAATGATATTAGGCTATATTTGTTATGAGGCTAAATGTAATTTAGGCAAGGTAAAGAAGGAGTCAATGCTAGTCTGCGGTCACTCATTTATAATATGTGGGGATTAGCTCAGCGCTCATCAAAGTCTTGTCAGCGTGGTCTGAGCTTGACTAGTTTTGCGCGCGCTATCTATTATTAGATACTTGGTCCGTGGTCACTCATTTATAATATGTGGGGATTATCTCAACGCTCATCAGAGTCTTGTCAGCGTGGTCTGAGCTTGACTGGTTTTGCGCGCGCTATCTATTTAGGAGATACTTGGGGATTTCTTGCTTTGCGCTGTGTTGACCCACCCACCCACTCCTGATAGAATGCAAGGTAAGTATATATTGTTGGTTATAGTTGGGGTGTTGGTGGCACAGTGGTTAGCGCATGCACGTGCCTTTCACCTCTGCGACTCGGGTTCAATTCCTGCTCTCAGCAGTTATCTGATTAAAATTTCACCTTGGCCGCATGTGAGAAGAGTGCTTCCAGTTTGACTCTACCAAACATCGCAGGTTTCCTCCGGGTACTCCGGTTTCCTCCTGTAGAAACACTGGACCAATGAGGGATGGCCCTTACTGGACCTCTAGGGAGAACAGTTAGCTATTAACTGATAGAGCTATCCAGTATAAATAAGATTAGTTTAGTTTAGTTTAATATTTCCACTGCTTGACAGTATGACTGACGCCTGGAGGTGGGCTGTGGTGGGGTTGCCCTCTGGTCACCTCTGATCAGGGGGTAGCATCCACCCTGTGGCTTGGCACCAATCCTCCAATAACGTCAATTGGTGATCCCTTTTTTCTTTTCAGCTGTTCTGGGTTTGCACAGTCTTATAACACAAGAGCAAAGTTTTGCAGTGGAAAGTGAAAAGCTAGGGGAAGCCATTCAAAAGTTTGGTCTCAGGAAACCGGGTAGGAACCGTTCTTTCTGTGTATGTGTGTGTGTGTGTGTGTGTGTGTGTGTGTCTGTCTGTCTGTCTGTCTGTCTGTCTGTCTGTCTGTCTGTCTGCCTGCCTGCCTGCCTGCCTGCCTGCCTGCCTGCCTGCCTGCCTGCCTGCCTGCCTGCCTGTCTGTCTGTCTGTCTGTCTGTCTGTCTGTCTGTCTGTCTGTCTGTCTGTCTGTCTGTCTGTCTGTCTGTCTGTCTGTCTGTCTGTCTGTCTGTCTGTCTGTCTGTCTGTCTGTCTGTGAATAATGCATATGATCTGAGAAATAGAGATAACTGTTTAGTTCTTCCGAAACCACGAACCGAATACCTTAAGAAGAGTTTCCAGTACGCGGGCGCCAAATTATGGAATAATCTCCCACCTAATATCAGATCACAAAATAATTTTAGTACTTTTAAACGTGAAAGAATCGATAATTATTTGTAAATAAATGTAATAATATTATATACGTAATCGTATTTTATAGTTCCAATTTTAATGTTATTAGCTAGTTTAGTTTTTAATGTAATTAATTATGTAATTTTTTAGTGTACTTAGTCATTTTTAGAGATCTCGGCTTTCATGTAAAGCAGTTTTTTATAACTGATGATTCCCCGAGAAGAAATAAAGATTCATCATCATCATCATCATCATCATCATCATCATCATCATCATCATCATCATCATCGTCTGTCCGTCCGTCCGTCCGTCCGTCCGTCCGTCCGTCCGTCCGTCCGTCCGTCCGTCCGTCCGTCCGTTCGTTCGTCCGTCCGTCCGTCCGTCCGTTCGTTCGTTCGTTCGTTCGTTCGTTCGTTCGTTCGTTCGTTCGTTCGTTCGTTCGTTCGTTCGTTCGTTCGTTCGTTCGTTCGTTCGTTCGTTCGTTCGTTCGTTCGTTCGTTCGTTCGTTCGTTCGTTCGTTCGTTCGTTCGTTCGTTCGTTCGTTCGTTCGTTCGTTCGTTCGTTCGTTCGTTCGTTCGTTCGTTCGTTCGTTCGTTCGTTCGTTCGTTCGTTCGTTCGTTCGTTCGTTCGTTCGTTCGTTCGTTCGTTCGTTCGTTCGTTCGTTCGTTCGTTCGTTCGTTCGTTCGTTCGTTCGTTTGTTTGTTTGTTTGTTTGTTTGTTTGTTTGTTTGTTTGTTTGTCGGTTTGTATGTTAGTTAGTTGTTGGTTGTTGCTGTTGTTGTTGCTGCTGCTGCTGCTGTTGTTGCTGCTGCTATTGTTGTTGCTGCTGTTGTTGTTGTTGCTACTGCTGTTGTTGTCGTCTCGTCGTCGTGATTGTTGTTGTTGTTGTTGTTGTTGTTGTTGTTGTTGTTGTTGTTGTTGTTGTTGTTGTTGTTGTTGTTGTTGTTGTTGTTGTTGTTGTTGTTGTTGTTGTTGTTGTTGTTGTTGTTGTTGTTGTTGTTGTTGTTGTTGTTGTTGTTGCTGCTGCTGCAGTTGAAACTAACCATACAATCCATTCCCAGGTATCGTGCAAGGCAAAAGACCTAAATCAATGCCTGACATTCTGCAGACGTCAGATACAATTCAAATATCAGAAATTCTCAGCAGACTCAGAAAAGCAGATGAAAGTCTAAAGGAAATTGCAATGAATAATTGCAAAGATGTCGACGAAGTTTTGATCGAGATCGCCCAGCTCCTCAAGACGAACACATCTGTTCGTAAACTCTCCGTGGCCAACACACAAATGAAATCAATCATTTGCTTGGTAAGAAAACAACTAATTTTATAATGTAGATTCCATATAACGGCGTTTCTGATTGGCTACCGTGCGAGCTCCGTAACTCGATGGAGCACAGTAATTTCAAGCGTAATGAGAAACTCATTTTCAACCAGAGAAATAAATATTGTTTTCCGTTGTTCTGTGTCTGATTCTCTTTTATAAAAAATGGTTAATGGTTTGGCGTGCTCCATTGAGTTATGGATGCACTTGGGAAGTTGGGAGAGCACCAAAAAATCTAGAGTTGTTCTCGGCTACACCTCGACCAACTCTTACGCTTTTTTCGTGCTATCCGAAGTTCCCGCGTGCATCCATAACTCGATGAAGCACGCCAAACCATGAACCATTTCTTAAATTTACAACTCCACACGCCGTTTCACATGAATCGTTCATCTGGCCAGTCTACCTGCTGTAGTTGCCATCCATGAGTTCAATGAGTCTCTCACTGGCGATCAAAAGGTTACAGGTTGTACACATATGTAACCTTCACTCACCATCTGAGTTCTTGTGGTTCAATGGTTAGAGTGTCTCACTGGTCATCAGAAGGTTACAGGTTGTACACATATGTAACCTTCACTCACCATCTGAGTTCTCGTAGCTCGATGGTTAGAGCGTCTCACTGGTCATGAGAAGGTTACAGGTTGTACACATATGTAATCTTCGCTCACCATCTGAGTCCTTGTAGCTCAATGGTTAGAGTGTCTCACTGGTCATTAGGTTATAGGTTGTATACAAATGTAACCTTCACTCACTATCTGAGTCCTTGTAGCTCAATGGTTAGAGTGTCTCACTGGTCATCAGAAGGTTACAGGTTGTACACATATGTAACCTTCACTCATCATCTGAGTCCTTGTGGCTCAATGGTTAGAGTGTGTCAGTGGTCATCCGAAGGTTACAGGTTGTACACATACGTAACCTTCACTCACCATCTGAGTTCTTGTAGCTCAATGGTTAGAGTGTCTCACTGGTCATCAGAAGGTTACAGGTTGTACACATACGTAACCTTCACTCACCATCTGAGTTCTTGTGGCTCAATGGTTAGAGTGTCTCACTGGTCATCAGAAGGTTACAGGTTGTACACATATGTAACCTTCACTCACCATCTGAGTCCTTGTGGCTCAATGGTTAGAGTGTCTCACTGGTCATCAGAAGGTTACAGGTTGTACACATATGTAACCTTCACTCACCATCTGAGTTCTTGTAGTTCAATGGTTAGAGTGTCTCACTGGTCATCAGAAGGTTACAGGTTGTACACATATGTAACCTTCATTCACCGTCTGAGCTCTTGTAGCTCAATGGTTAGAGTGTCTCACTGGTCATCAGGTTACAGGTTGGACACATATGTAACCTTCACTTATCATCTGAGTTCTTGTAGGTTGTGTACATATGTAACTTTGTTTGTAGCCAACCGTACAAAGCTGTCTTGTTTTTTCCCCCTCTCGTTTCAATTAATAGAACTTCGTCGAAACAATGAAAGTCAATAGAACGTTGGAATCCATAAATATGGAGTCAAATTATTTGACTGGTGACGTAATAGCGGTACGTCATAATTTTATATACATTTATAAAATAACGTGTTCTTTACGCACGCTCTGATTGGCTGGGCTCCGTGCATTTGTATTGGTAATAGCATGGTTTCGAGTGCAATTTGGAAAAAACATGCACGAGTGAGTTTTTCAAAGACTATTTTCCAAGTGCGTTTTTCAAAGACTTTTTTCCAAATTGCACTCGAAACCATGCTATTACTTATTAATAATATACATGAAAACATTTATCATAAAGAGAATCTTTCTAATGAAAATGCTTTGTTCAAATAACATACATGAAGAAAAAAAATTAACAGGAAGAGCTTTTTTTCTAGTAAAAAATCATTTTTTTGCAAATTAAAAAAATTACAAAATTTGCACTGTATTTCATTTTTCTGCACTGAATTACACTAAAATTGCACTCCTCTCAGCCAATCAGAATTGAGAAATTTTTTCATGTATATTATTAATAAGAGTAAAGAAAATCATGAATGACGTAAAATGGCGTATGATGACGTCACCTGGCGGGAAAAGTCAGCCAGCTTTCAAAACTATCCTACTTTTAGTTGTTGTTTTTTCTTCTTCTTTTATAAAACAAATAAAACATACCGCTCCTGTGCATGTATACTCTTATAAAGGTACACTTGACGTGATTTGGACACGAAAGAAGTGTAGAGGTGCGAGGCGATAGCCAAGTAAGTGCCTTTACACTAATCTTATTTATACTGGATAGCTCTAACAGTTAAAAGCAAACTGTTCTCTCTAGAGGTCCAGTAAGGGCCATCCCTTATTGATCCAGTGTTACTACAGGAGGAAATTGGAGTAAACTAAACTAACTTTATTTATACTGGATAACTCTATCAGTCATATCTAAACTGTTCTCTCTAGAGGTCCAGTAAGAACCATCCCTCATTGATCCAGTGTTACTACAGAAGGAAACGAGAGTAAACTAAACTAACTTTATTTATACTGGATAACTCTATCAGTCATATCTAAACTGTTCTCTCTCTAGAGGTCCAGTAAGGACCATCCCTCATTGATCCAGTGTTACTACAGAAGGAAACGAGAGTAAACTAAACTAACTTTATTTATACTGGATAACTCTATCAGTCGTATCTAAACTGTTCTCTCTAGAGGTCCAGTATAAAGAACCCACCCTCAAAGGTCCAGTGTTTCTGCAGGAGGAAACCGGAGTACCCGGAGGAAACCTGCGATGTTTGGTAGAGTCGTATGACGTCCAAACGTGCCTTTATAAGAGTACATACGGTACATACGCACGGAGCTTTAGGTTTTATTTGTTAATTATAAGTTTTACAACTGACAGTATCGAACTGCATAAAGCTGGTTGTGTACAAAACTTAAATAGCTTATCTGGTTTAATTTTAATATTGATTTTAATTTAACCACTCAATAGCGACTTATGCATCTGACAGTGCTATTGTTAAGTTAAGTTTTCTAAAGCATTGATAACATTTTCCCTCGGTAGACCAAAAATCCCAACATCTCAATCTGGACGCACCATATATATATATCAGCTATCGATTGACCAGGCGGGAATCGTAATCTTATGATAAATGTCAAAGCGAAGATGTTGTGATAACAACGAAACGTTAGAACTTTAAATAAATATTATGATTTCACTCTTGTTTTATTCTATATAATGGGTTATGTCAAAATATTATGCTGGGCTTTGATATTTATCATATATATATATATATATATATATATATATATATATATATATATATATATATATATATATATATATATATATTCTGATATATACATTCTATTTATACTGTTTTTGTGAACATGTACCTTCAAGTTAATCTTTTGCACAATATCTTGTTCTTTATTTTATATGAACGTGCCACACACTCCTGAAAAATAAGAAAATGTTGGGACTATGTGTTTACAAATAATAAGGCAGACAACAAGTGCAGATGAGATAAAACTTAAGAAATATCTATATAACGATATTTTTCATTGTTTCAGTAGAAGCTGATGCATGTCCTTGAAGATAATAAAACACTACGAGAATTAAGATTGGCAAATCAAGTAAGAGCTTACTTTACACCACTCCACTCCACTCTGCTCTACTCCACTCCACTCCACTCTACAGCACTTCACTCTATTCTGCTCTGCTCCGCTCCGCTCCGCTCCGCTCCGCTCCGCTCCGCTCCACTCCACTCCACTCCACTCCACTCCACTCTACTCCACTCCACTTGGTTTCATTTCATCTTATCTCATCTCATTTCATTCTCGAAATCAAAGCATGCACTGGAGGTTTCAAGTCAGAACAAGCAATCTCGAAATCTCTCGACGCCATTCACACTTTGAAACCAGTCCACTCCACTCCACTCCACTCCACTCCACTCCACTCCACTCCACTCCACTCTACTCCACTTACTTTAATTTCATCTTATCTCATTTCATTCTCGAAATCAAGGCATGCACTGGAGGTTTCAAGTCAGAACAAGCAATCTCGAAATCTCTCGACGCCAATCACACTTTGAAACGCTTTGGTTATTTCTTCGAAACACGAGGTCCCATGATGCTCGCTGCTCAGTCACTTCTGAGAAACAACGACGAAGGTTGGTGTTTTATTTCCGTTCGGTCTTTACGTAATATTTATTATATGGCTGGGTTTGATTTCCGATCCGTACGCCAAACGACGCACGCTGATTGGTTCCTGAGACGTCGGGATTTTACGATATTGACCGACCGGTCAATTAAAGCTGTTTATCTAAAAACACGACAAATAAAAACCAAACTGGTGTAAATAAGAAGGTCAAGAAGCGACACGAAAAAGTCAACAGGTAAGGTAAACAGCATACTCCGAAGACGAAAACAACGCTCGAAGCTCAAAAATAAAATGAACCAATAGCCATAGCCATATAATAAATTCCTTATCAACCTCGTTTGCTCGGTCTGTACTGGAAAGTATTTGCCCTCGGTTTTATCGCACAAACCTCGCTCCTTCGTCGCTCGGTCTGTACGAAAACCTCAGGCAAATACGTTCCCGAACAGACCTCGCACTCGGTTAATAAGTCTTTAATCATACACGAGAAGCCGTTTATTATCTGATTTGAAAACACCGAGAAGAGTGTTGAAAAACGAGGTGATAACCGAGTTTTTTAACTCACTTCGAGGTGTTTTTAAATCAGATAATAAACGGCTTTCGCGTGTATGGTATAGCTTCTCAAACAAATCAGTATTTAACGAGAAATTTGAGGTAAAACTTGTCTTAGTTTATGGGCGTTTATTACCACATTTCACAACTGATTCCATTATGTTTTCCTTTAATGTATTAACCTGGACATCCCTCCGTCAATACAGCAAAACCTCGGTTTGATATTTTACCGTAAAGATCTCACTCTCGGTTGTTAAGTGCTATTTACAATATGAGTGGCCGTGTTGTATTGGATATACAAGCTCGAGCCTAAGGTGAGAGCTTGTCATATCCAATACAACATGGACACGAATATTGTAAATAGCTTAAAATACTCCGAGTCTTTGATGTAAATATGAGTAATATTGTTCACTTGAGAGAGTGTCTGCTTGAGAGAGGTGTCTGTTTAAGAGAGGTGTCCACTTAAGAGAGGTTTCTGTTTAAGAGAGGTGTCTGCTTAAGAGAGGTGTCTGCTTAAGAGAGGTGTCTGTTTAAGAGGGGTGTCTGCTTAAGAGGTGTCTACTTAAGAGAGGTGTCCACTTAAGAGAGGTGTCTGTTTAAGAGAGGTGTCCACTTAAGAGAGGTGTCTGTTTAAGAGAGGTGTCTGTTTAAGAGAGGTGCCTGTTTAAGAGCGGTGTCTGTTTAAGAGAGGTGTCTGTTTAAGAGAGGTGTCTGTTTAAGAGAGGTGTCTGCTTAAGAGAGGTGTCTGCTTAAGAGAGGTGTCTGTTTAAGAGAGGTGCCTGTTTACGAGAGGTGTTTGTTTAAGAGAGGTGTCTATTTAAGAGAGGTGTCTGTTTAAGGGAGGTGTCTACTTAAGAGAGGTGTCCACTTGAGAGGTGTCTGTTTAAGAGAAGTGTCTGTTTAAGAGAGGTGTCTGTTTAAGAGAGGTGTCTGTTTAAGAGAGGTGTCTGTTTAAGAGAGGTGTCTGTTTAAGAGAGGTGTCTGCTTAAGAGAGGTGTCTGTTTAAGAGAGGTGTCCACTTAGGAGAGGTGTCTGTTTAAGAGAGGTGTCCATTTAAGAGAGGTGTCTGTTTAAGAGAGGTGTCTGTTTAAGAGAGGTGTCTGTTTAAGAGAGGTGTATAAGTGAGGTGTCTGTTTAAGAGAGGTGTCTGTTTAAGAGAGGTGTCTGTTTAAGAGAGGTGTCTGTTTAAGAGAGGTGTCTGTTTAAGAGAGGTGTCTGTTTAAGAGAGGTGTCTGTTTAAGAGAGGTGTCTGTTTAAGAGAGGTGTCTGTTTAAGAGAGGTGTCTGTTTAAGAGAGGTGTCTGTTTAAGAGAGGTGTCTGTTTAAGAGAGGTGTCTGTTTAAGAGAGGTGTCTGTTTAAGAGAGGTGTCCGCTTAAGACTTCCTGTACTGAATAAAATCGTCTGGCGTCAGCCAGAATAAAATACTAAAGACTCGTCTTCAGGCTTCAAAAACTCATTAATAATTTACGAGGAAAACACAAAGGAAATCGGTACCATGTCCGTGGTTTTATACCTGATAAAACTTCTTGACGTCAGAAAGAATACTAATGAACATACAATTTTATATAAAGAATACTAATGAACATAACATGCAATAACGAATCGTTTTTGGAGCCATTCAAAACACTCGCATCACGTGTTTTATCAGATCTAAAACAATCGGGCTGCGCCCCCATGGTTTTAAATCTGATAAAACATTCCTGCTCGTGTTTTAAATATTACTTCAAAGTGTTAACCTCTTATTCAATATTTTTTTGTCTTCTGTAGTTCGAAAAAAGCGAAAAAGTGTTCACTCTATGTATCAGGAAAGTGTGTAAGTCCCAGGCCACTGTTGCTCCAAAGACCCCAAACGACTTACACTTGCAATCAGAATGACGTTTGACCCAAGAGAACAAAGTTAAAGCCTACGGTTATCAAAACTCGGAAACTATCGTCAACTACGGTAAACCCCATCGTCGTCAAATCATCGTCAACCATCGCCGAATGAAGTTTTCCAGTAACTTGGATTAAAGAGAAAGTATTTCTGGTACTACGTTCCGACCAATTTCCAAATACTGATTAAATATTGCTTTATTTTGAATTTCCTCATGAATTGTTAATGATTTGAGAAGTATATAATATTAATTGTGATATAGCTGACGTTTACTACAGAATGCATGGCTTAAGTATTTCTCTTCAAGCGCCTTCCCCCAAAAATTTAATGCACTGGGCTACCTGAAGTAAAAGTGTCTGGTGTTAGACAGAGCAAAACAATAAAGGAACCATTTTTGGTCAGCTCAGGCAGGAATGGGTTAATCACTTGTTAACTCATTGCTGTCTGCGATGTCTGAGGGTTCTCTCTTTGATGAGTAAAATCATCTGGTGTTAGACACAGTAAAACAATGAAGGGACCATTTTTAGTCAGTTTAGGAAGGAATGGATTTAATAACATCCAAAATAAAATTCTTCATATTTAAACAATAGAAAACAAACAATTGTCATATGCGAGATATAATTCTTATTAAAAACAAACCAAATAAATCACTATAAATACCTACTCCTATATAGTTTGATGTGCGTTGCCAAGATTCCATGTAAATATTTATCATTTGGAATAAAAACGTTGTTTTATTAAAATTAATGTAATCGGCAATGTATAGCAAAAAGCTGATATTTTCTCAAGGAAAATTTCGAGCGTAGAATATTAAAGACTTATTAACCGAGTGCGAGGTCTGTACGGGAAAGTATTTGCCTGAGGTTTTCGTACAGATCGAGCGACGAAGGAGCGAGGTTTGTGCGATAAAACCGAGGGCAAAAACTTTCCAGTACAGACCGAGCAAACGAGGTTAATAAGGAATTTATTGTATGGCTATTGGTTCATTTTAGCTTCAAGCATTGTTTTCATCTTCGGAGTATGCTGTTTACCTTACCTGTTGACTTTTTCGTGTCGCTTCTTCGCCTTCTTATTTACACCAGTTCGGCTTTTATTTGTCGTGTTTTTAGATAAACAGCTTTAAAGAAACCAGCAGTGATGTTCCAACACATTTTATTGTTCAGAATATTTGAATAAAGATACCTGTTTCTCTTTTATTTGTATTCAAATCAACTCAGAAATGTTCCCGCCAAAACTTACAGGGCCGAGAAAAAAGCGTATTGACCGGTCGGTCAATATCGTAAAATCCCGACCTCTCAGGAACCAATCAGCGTGCGTCGTTTTGCGTACGGACCGGAAATCAAACCCAGCCATATAATAAATACATTATAACATAGGCGTCGAGTTCTGTTTTTGAAATTTAGAGTCTTGGAAATGCCATTTCCTGCATTCTGAGGGGTGATTTTTAAAAACACTGAAGGTCATGAAATGTCATAAAAACTAGTTAAAATACAACACATTTCAACAATTTTTCGATGTTGTGTTTACTGGGTTGACTTATCACTGTATATGGGTGCTTTTGGCTGACAGGAATGAGGCTGTAGCCCCTCAGCCCCCCCCCCCCCCCTCCCATACTCTACGCCTATGCATTATAAGCCCAAACCGAGACCAGTTGTGAAAAATGCAACATCAAGGCCTTCCAGCTAGGAATTGAACCCGCGACCCTGCGATGCTAGTGCAGTGCTCTGACTACAGAGCTGCCGAAGCCATTGCCATTGCCAAGAGCTTGGCCACGAGTTCTGTAAATGTGGTGTGGTAACGCCGGGAATAGAATTGGGTATATATTTAACAAATAGATTCCATTTTGCCGTTGTCTGTTCAGTTATAGATGCACATACGACGTCACAACGTGGTAAGAACAAAAAAGTGGCCCACGAGACGCAGTCGAGTGGGTCACTGATGTTCTTACCACGTTGTGACGTCTTCTGTGCATCTAT